>ML362112.1:0-31788 GCA_005239505.1 Nicotiana paniculata
TTTTTAAAAATTTTAAAGCGGGGCGGGGCGGGTTGCGGGTTTAATGCGGGTTCAATGCGAGGCAACTTTAAATTTTATCGTTTTTGAAACAAAGCAATCATTTCAACTGCAATTTTCCATTCTTCTTCACTAGCACACATACTTTATTGATTTATAATTAACCAATTTACATAAGTCTAACCAAAATGATATTACATAAGTCAAGATATCGTATTAGTAATAGGAAATGATAGTAACCCATTTATTTTGGAAGATCAGCGTCATACTCTCTCAGTTTTATGTTTATGTGATTCTATTAAACTTTCCATTTTATAAAATAACAAAATGTCAAACTAGTTTGTTTTAGAAAAAAATTAAAAAAAGAAAAGAAAAAATAACTATGTGGGGCTGGGCGGGGCGGGTTGAAAACTGAAAAAATAACTATGTGGGGCGGGGCGGGTTGAAATTTGTGTGGGTTTTTCTAAACTCTCCCCGCCCCTGCCTTGCCCCGCCCCATTTCCATCCCTACTTGCGAGTATGGTTAGTTCGGGATTTGGAAGGGTTCGGGTTGAAATCAGAATACTTGGTTCCTTAAGGTTGGCTAGGTCAACATTTTGAGCAAATGACCTCGGAATCAGGATTTGACGGTTCTAATAGGTTCGTACGCAATCTCCCGGAATACCATTTCGTAGTCCCAAAGTAAATATGCAAGACATGGGGATCTCTCAGAATACCGTTCCGTAGTCCCAAAGTAAATATGCAGTACAGAGGGATCTCCCGGAATACCGTTTCGTAGTCCCAAATTAAATATGCAGCCAAAGTACAAGATTCAATGATCATGGCACGAAGTATTTCAATTTATCCTAAGTACAAGTTAAGGAACACAGGTAAAACCACTAAACATGTTGCACGTAGTTCAAGTAAACAGTTAAGGCAAGTAGGCATGCTTTCTTAGTCTAACAGGATACTATACATGCCAATAAGTTCAAATAAGAGGGAAAACAGGTAACTATTTAGTGAAAATCGGGTTTTTAAAACTATTAGCCCGTATACGTACTCGTCACCTCACGTACACGATGCTCATATATCAGAACAATACCAAATCCTAAGGGGAGTTCCCTCACACAAGGTTAGGCAAGCCACTTACCTCGAACCAAGCTCAAATCAATCTGAAATTATGCTCTTTCCGTGAATATCCGACTCCGAATGGCCCAAATATAGCCAAAACCAATTGCATAACATAAATATAGCTACAAGAAAATAAACTAGTGAACGGTATCAAAGTCAAAGCAAGAAATTAGAAAATCGCTAAAAAATCCTCCCCGGGCCCACGTCTCGAAATCGGGTAAAAGTCACAAAATATGAACACTCATTCACTCACGAGTCTAACCATACAAAATTTACTCAAATACGATACCAAAATCTCGATCAAAACCCTAAAATTCAGCCTAAAGACTTTTCTCAAATTTCCCCCAATTTCAACCCAAAATCCGAAATTAAATGATGAATTAAAGCATAGATTAGTGAGATGTACCATAAAGGAGTTAAGAATCATTACCCAATAAATTCCTATGAAAATCCCTCGAAATTTTGCCTACTACCAAGCTCCCAATTAGATTTTGTGATATGAACTCAAAACACTCGTTTTTTAACTTTAAATTCTTCCCAGGTGTTCTTTCTTCGCGAACGCGGTCAAAGCCTCGTGTTCGCGAAGAACAAGCTACTTCAGACCTAAAAATACTCATCGCAAATGCAATGCACTGGTCGCGAACGCGAAACTCAGCTAGCCTGACCCTACGCAAACGCGAGACACTCATCGTGAACGCGTAGTCTATAATGCCTAGAACCCATCTGACCGTTGACTCTACCCGAATGCGAGGTCCTTATCGCGAACGCGTAGCCTTAGTGTTCCATATGAAGCGCGGGAACAACGTCGCGAACGCGTAGCCTTAGTGTTCCATACAAAACGCGGGAACAACGTTGCGAACACAAAGAACAAATCCACCTGGACTCTCAGATGGCCTACACGAGCGCGAGACCTCCCTCACGAATGTGATGAAGAAATTGTCTGCAACAACACCAGAAAATCTGCTGCTTTTCCTAAGTCCATGAATTCTCCTTTAGGCACCCGAAACTCACCTAAGGTCCCCGGGACCTAGACCAAATATACCAACCAATCCTAAAACACTATACGAACTTAGTCGAGCCTTTAAACCACATCAAAACACCAATTTCACACGGATTCAAGCCTAATGAACTTTGAAATTTCTAAATTCTACAAACGACGTCGCAACATATTAAATCTCGTCCGAATGAACTCAAATTTTACAAACAAGTCAAAAATGACACTATGAACCTACTCCAACTTCCAGAATTCCATTCCAAACTTGATATCAAAATTTCCTCTGCCGACCAAAACTGCCAAAATTCTTGCTTTCGCTAATTCAAGCCAAATTCTACTACGAACCTCCAAATCACATTCCGGACGCGCTCCTAGGTCCAAAATCACCTAACGGAGATAACAGAACCATCAAAATTCAAATTCGAGTTCGTTACACACAAGTCAAAATCCAGTCGTCTTTTCCAACTTAAGCTTTCCATTAAGAGACTAAGTGTCTCAATTCGTTCCAAAACCCAAAACGAACCCTCCCAGCAAGACAAAATAGTAGAAATAGATACGGGGAAAGTAGTTAAGAGGGGATCAGGGCTCTAACTCTCAAAACGACCGACCGGGTCGTTACATTCTCCTCCTCTTAAAATAATCGTTCGTCCTCGAACGAGTATAGAGACATACTTGAAGCTGTGAAAAGATGAGGGTAACGGTTGCGCATATCGTGATCGGTCTCTCAAGTCGCCTCCTCTACCGGTTGACCCTCCCCTAAACCTTTACTGAAGCAATATTCTTTGACCTCAGATTTCTGACATGCCTGTCCAAAATAGCCATTGGCTCTTCAACATAATATAGATCCTTGTCCAACTGGACTGAGCTGAAATCTAATACATGAGCTGGATCACCGTGATACTTCTGGAGCATAGAAACGTGGAATACCGGATGAACTCCTGCTAGGCTTGGAGGTAAGGCAATCTCATAAGCAACCTCCCCAACACTCCGCAACGCCTCAAAAGGACCAACGTTCCTCGGGATCAGCTTGCTCTTTTTTCCCGAACCTCATAACGCCCTTCGTAGGCGATACCCAAAGCAAGACACGCTCTCCAACCATGAAAGTTAAATCGCAAACCTTCCGGTCCGCATAGCTCTTCCGTCTGGACTGGGCTGTGCGAATTCTATCCTTAATCACTTTCACCTTATCTAGGGCATCCTGGACCAAGTCTGTACCCAACAATCGGGCCTCGCCCGGCTCGAACCAACCCACTAGGAACAAATAACGCCTACCATACAGAGCCTCATACGATGCCATTTGAATGATGGTATGATAATTGTTGTTGTAGGCAAACTCCGCAAGTGGAAAGAACTGGTCCCATGACCCTCCAAACTCCATCACATACGCACGAAGCATGTCCTCTAGAATCTAAATCGTGTGCTCGGACTGCCCGTCCATCTTAGGGTGAAATGTTGTGCTCAGCTCCACCCTAGTGCCCAACTCCCGTTGTACGACTCTCCATAACCATGATGTAAACTGTGTGCCTCTGTCAGAAATGATGGAAACTGGGACACCATGAAGGAGAACAATCTCTCGGATGTAAATCTCATGCAACCTCTCTGAAGAGTAAGTAGTCATCACTGGGATGAAATGAAAAGCTGACTTGGTCAGCCGATCCACAATAACCCAAATAGCATCGAACTTCCTCGAAGTCCGTGGGAGTCCAACTACAAAATCCATGGTGATCCGCTCCCACTTCCACTCTGGGATCTCTAACCTCTGAAGCAAGACACCCGGTCTATGATGTTCATACTTAACCTACTGACAATTGAGACACCTAGCCACAAACCCAACTATATCCTTCTTCATCCTCCTCCACTAATAGTGTTGTCTCAAATCCTGGTACATCTTTGGGAAACCCAGATGAATGGAGTACCGCGAGCTGTGGGCCTCCTCAAGAATCAAATCCCGAAGCCCATCCACATTAGGCACACATATCCGGCCTTGCATCCTCATCACGCCATCATCACCAATAGTCACATCTCTAGCATCACCTCACCGAACCCTATCCTGAAGGAAGAGAAGATGGGGGCCATCATACTGACGCTCCCTGATACGGTCATAAAGAGAAGACCGAGAAACCACGCAAGCCAATATTCGGCTCGTCTCCGAAATATCCAATCTCACGAACTGGCTGGCTAAGGCTTGAATATCCAATGCTAAGGGCCTCTCTGCTGTTGGAAGATATGCCAAACTCCCCAAACTCTCCGCCCGGAGACTCAAAGCAGCGGCCACTACATTGGCCTTCTCCGGGTGATACAAAATGGTGATGTCATAATCCTTAAGTAGCTCCAACCACCTCCGCTGGCACAAGTTAAGATCATTTTTCTTGAACAAGCGCTGTAAACTCTGGTGATAAGTGAAGATCTCATAGGGAACACCGTACAAATAGTGGCGCCAGATCTTAAAGGCATGAACAATAGATGCTAACTCAAGATCGTGGATAGGATAGATCTTCTGTTTCACCTTCAACTGTTTGGACGCATAGGCAATCACCCTACCTTCCTGCATCAACACCGCGCCAAGACCAATCCGTGAAGCATCACAATAGACAGTGTAAGTCCCCGAATGTGTAGGCAATACTAATATTGGGGCTTAGTCAAAGCTGTCTTGAGCTTATGAAAGCTCTCCTTGCACTCATCTGTCAACCTGAACGAAGCACCCTTCTGGGTCAGGTTGGTCATAGGTGCTGCAATAGATGAAAATCCCTCTACAAAGCGACGGTAATACCTTGCAAAACCAAGGAAACTGCGGATCTCCGTAGTTGATGATTGTCTAGGCCAACTCTCCACTGCCTCCACCTTCTTCGGATCTACCTTGATCCCATCGCTCGATACTAAGTGACCCAAGAATGCCACTGAGTCAAGCCAAAACTCACACTTAGAAAATTTTGCATACAACCTCTTCTCCCTCAAAGTCTAAAGCATAGCCCTCAGGTGCTGCTCATGATCTTCCCGAGTCCGGGAATACACTAGGATTTCATTAATAAATACAATGACGAAGGAGTCAAGATAAGGCCGGAACACACTATGCATCAAATGCATAAAGGCTGCTAGGGCATTGGTTAGCCCAAAAAGCATGACAAGAAACTCATAGTGACCATATCTGGTCTCGAAATCAGTCTTCGGGATATCTGGCTCCCAAATCTTCAACTAATGATAGCCGAAACGCAAGTTAATCTTGGAAAACACTATGGCACCATGTAACTGATCTAAATCATCAATACGGGGCAATGAATACTTGTTCTTTACTGTAACCTTGTTCAACTAGCAATAATCAATACATATACGCGTAGACCCATCCTTTTTCTTCACAAACAAGACCGGAGCACCCTAAGGTGACACACTGGGACGAATGAATCCCTTATCAAGCAACTTCTGCAACTTCTCCTTCAACTCAGGAGGAGCCATACGGTAAGGAGGAACAGAGATAGGATGAGTGTCCGATAACAAATCAATGCCAAAACAAAAATATCCCTGTCGGGCGGCATACCCGGAAGATCAGCTGGAAACACATCAGGGAAGTCCCTTACTACTGGAACTGACTCAACTGTAGAGGTATGAATACTGACATCTCTCGCATAGGACAAATACGCATCACACCCCTTCTCAACCATTCGTGGAGCCTTAAGAAATGAAATAACCTTGTGGAGAGTATACTCTAAGGTACCCCTCCACTCTAAATGAGGTAAGCCTGGCATAGCCAGCGTCACAGTCTTAGCGTGACAATCAAGAATAGCATAATGGGGCAACAACCAGTCCATGCCCAATATAACATCAAAATATACCATGCTGAGTAATAATAAATCGGCTCTAGTCTCAAAACCACTAAGAGCAATCAAACACGACCGATATACGCGTTCTACTACAAGAGAATCTCCCACAGGAGTAGATACATAAATATGGGAACTCAAGGAATCCCGAGATACCCCCAAATTTGGAGCAAAATAAGAGGACACATATGAATACGTAGATCCTGGGTCAAATAATATTGATGCATCTCTATGACAGACATGAACAATACCTGTGATGATAGGGTCGGAAGCAACTGCCTCTGAATGAGCTGGAAGGGCATAATACCTTGCCTGGCCTCCCCCTCTAGGGCGACATCGACCTCCTCGACCTCCACCTCGAGCTGGCTGAGTAGGTGGGGTGACAGCTGGTGCTGCAAGCATGGATGGAGGACCCAGTAGAGCACGTGGTGGATGAGAAGTCTGTGGAGGTGCACCCCTCCTAATTATAGGGCAATCCCTTATCATATGACGAGTATCGCCTCACTTAAAACAACCACTCGGAGGATGCGGCGGCTCTGACTAGCTCGGGCCTGGCCTGTTGGATTGGCCACTAATAGCACCCCGAGCAGGAGGCACACTGGATACTGCTGGTGCATAATAAGTCTCTTGAGGCCTGGAAGGAGCAGGAACACCAATGGCGGCTGGAAGTGCTGAATGAACGGGGCGACTCATAAAACCCCTACCATGGCGAGCTGCTGGGGCACGAGCTCAAGAATAATAACCAGTCTCTCGAGACCTCTTGGCCTCTCTCTCCTCTCTGTCACTGGCAAACATGCCCTCCACTCTCCTGGCAATACTCGTGACCTGCTGATAAGAGATATCCATCTCCTACTCCCTAGCAATACTGGTCGTGATACTGGGGTTGAGTCCCTCAATGAAGCGATGAACCCTTTCGGGAACTGTTGCAACCAAAGCCGGTGCATGCCGATCCAACTCACTTAATCGGACTGCATACTCCGATACAATCATAGAACCCCGGCGCAGCTGCTCAAACTGCGCGCCAAGCATCCTTGAGGCTCTAAGGGACATACTTAAGCAAAAACATATCTGAGAACTAAGTCCAAGTGAGTGAGGCTGACTCGTCCGGACTACTCAGCTCATAGGCATGCCACCTCTGATAGCCTGCTCCTCTCAACTAGAAGGCGGTAAAAGAAAACCCCACTCGTCCCACTCCTCTCTGCTATGCCCATAGTGCGAAGGATACGATAACGTTTCTCTAGAAAACCCTTAGCATCCTATGAAAGTAGGTGGGTGGTACTTTTTGTACCTCTCAAGCCTAAGCTGCTCTACCTCAGAAGCAGCTACCCTGGTCTTATGCTGAACCGAAGCCACTGGTGGCATATGAATAAACTCTTGGACCTGATCAACTTGGACCCTCTGCTCATGAGTACGGGCTATAAGAGTCTGTTCCCTTCCCCGGCCTAAGATGTGGCGGGAGCTAGTGGAATCAGTCCAGCCTGAGCTAATGTGTTGAACATGCTCATGAACTGAGCGAAAGTCTCCTGGAGGGCTGGAGCAGCAATAGGAACCTCTTATGGCTGTCCTCCACCTGAAGTTGTTGGGGGCTTCTTTGTAGCAGCTCGTGCAGGTGCCCTAGCTGCACCACGTGGTCGTCCTCTACCCAGGCCTCGGCCTCTGGCAGGAGGCTCAGGTGCCTGATTGTCGGATCTCCCGGTACGGGTCCTCACCATCTATGAGAAAGAATAGAATAGATAATTTTAGAATTTGATGTCAATAACTCGCACGGTAAGGAAATCAAAGAAGTATGATTATTCTTAACATTTCCATAGCCTCCTGAAGATAAGTACGAACGTCTCCGTACCGATCCGCGAGACTCTAATAAATCGGCTTATGACTCACGATACATATGAACCTAGAGTTCTGATACCAACTTGTCACGATCCATTTCTCTCTCTGTAAGTCGTCGTGCCAGCACCTAGTTGCTACGACTAGGTAAACCTAATGATTTCGAAATAACAGAAATAAAGCAGCAATGAACAACTAAACTTCAATAGATACTATATACTGATAAAAATGCCGCTCGGCATGCACAAGTAAAACCAACACTCGAATATACACAGTATTCCCAAAATCCATAATCACGAGTAGCAAGCTCTATGAAACCATCTAACTGTTTTCTATATATAGTGTCTGAAGGAAATAAGGAAGGAAAACAACATAAGGGATAGAGGGGGACTCCGAGGATCTTCGGGTGCAGCAGATATACCTTGAAGTCTCCGGTAAGCTGCAACGACTACGCCAATGATGAGGCGGGTAATATGTACCCGGGTCTGCACATGAAAAATATGTGCATGAAGGGCATGAGTACACCACAATGGTACCCAGTAAGTGCCAAGCCTAACCTAGGTCGAGTAGTGACAAGGTTAGGTTAGGGCCCTACTGGAACATATATATGTAATAAAGCAAAGCAAAAGGAAATATCGCAGTAATAAAAAGACTGAAATGTAACAAGGAAAGAATCATGGAAAACCACAACTTGGAACACAACAGTTCAACAGGGTATCTCCCGAGATGCCATCTCGTAGTCCTAAACGTAAATGTGCAGGGGGTATCCCGGAATACCGTTCCGTAGTCCTAAATTAAATATGCAAGACATGAGGATCTCCCGAAATACCGTTCCATAATCCCAAATTAAATATGCAGTACAGGGGGATCTCCCGGAATACCGTTCCGTAGTCCCAAAGTAAATATGCAGCCAAACAACAAGATTCAATGATCATGGAACAGGGTATTTCAATTTTTCCTAAGTACAAGTTAAGGAAGGCAAGTAAAATCACTAAACATGATGCACGTGGTTCAAGTAAACAGTAAAGGCAAGTAAGCATGCTTTCTTAGTCAAACAAGATACTGTACATGCTAATGAGTTCAAATAAGAGGAAAAACAGGTTACTATTTAGTGAAAATCGAGTTTTTACAATAATTAGCCCGTGTACGTACTCGTCACCTCAAGTACACGGCGCTCATATATCAGAACAATACCAAATCATAAGGGGAGTTCCCCCACACAAGGTTAGGCAAGCCACTTACCTCCAACCAAGCTTAAATCAATCTGAAATTATGCTCTTTCCACGAATATCCGACTCTGAATGGCCCAAAACCAATTGCATAAAACCAATTGCATAACATAAATATAGCTACCAGAAACTAATCTAGTGAACGGAATCAAAGTCAAAGCAAGAAATTGGAAAATCGCTAAAAAAACCTCCCCCGGCCAACGTCTCAGAATTGGGAAAAAGTCACAAATATGAACATTCATTCAGTCACGAGTCTAACCATACCAAATTTACTCAAATCCGATACCAAAATCTCGATCAAAACCACAAATTCGGCCTAAGAACCTTTTTCAAATATTCCCCAATTTCCACCCCAAACACGAAATTAAATGATGAAATCAAGCATAGATTAGTGAGATATAACCATAAAGGAGTTAAGAATCATTATCTAATAACTTCCTCTAAAAATCCCTCGAAATTTTACATACTACCAAGCTCCCAATTAGATTTTGTAATATGAACTCAAAACCTTCGTTTTTGAACTATATATTTTGCCCAGGTGTTCCTTCTTCGCGAACGCGGACAAAGCCTCGCGTTCGCGAAGCACAAGCTGCTTCAGACCTAAAAATACTCATCGTGAACGCGAAACTCAACTAGCCTGGTCTTACGCGAACGCGGGACACTCATCACGAACGCGTAGTCTATTATGCCTGGAACCCATCTGATCGTTGACTCTACGCGAACGCGAGGTCCTTATCGCGAACACGTAGCATTAGTGTTCCATACTTTCGCGAACGCGGGAACAATGTCGCGAACGTGAAGAGAAAACCAGATAGCCTCTCAGATGGCCTACGCGAACGCGAGACCTCCCTCGCGAACGCGATGAAGAAATTGTCTGCAACAACACCAGAAAATCTGTTGCTTTTCCTAAGTCCAAAAATGGTCTGGTAGGCACCAGAAACTCACCCGATATCCCCGGGACCTCAATCAAACATACCAACCAATCCTAAAATACTATACGAACTTAGTCGAGCCTTCAAACCACATCAAACAACATCAAAATACTAATTTCACACGGATTCAAGCCTAATGAACTTCGAAAATTTTAAATTCTACAAACGACTTCGCAACATATCAAATCACGTCCGAATGACCTCAAATTTTATACACAACTCAAAAATGACACTACGAACCTACTCTAACTTCCGGAATTCCATTCCGAACTTGATATTTAAATTTTCACTGCCGACCAAAATTGTCAAAATTCATACTTTCGCCAATTCAAGCCAAATTCTACTATGGACCTCCAAATCACATTCCGGACGCGCGCTTAAGTCCAAAATCACCTAACGGAGCTAAAGGAAGCATCACAATTCAAATCCGAGGTCGCTACACACATGTCGACATCCTGTTGACTTTTCCAACTTAAGCTTTTTATCAAGAGACTAAGTGTCTCAATTCGCTCCAAAACTCCAAACAAACCCTCCAGGCAAGACAAAATAGCAGAAATAGATACAGGAAAACAGTTAATAGGGGATCAGGGCTCTAACTCTCAAAACGACCGACCGGGTCGTTACAAGTTCATGATGGGTTAATGTGCTTACAAGTATCTGCTTATTCTCAATATTCAACTTCGCCTCAATAAAACGAAGATATCCTTTTAAATTTGTTCGATATTATTTCCAGTATGCTTTAAGTCGTTTTTCCATGACAATAAATAAAGTACAAACGCTAACAATATCCCAAAAATGTTTAATTATCTTTGCGGCAATATATTTTAATTACGCGGACAACTATTTATATTTTCAGGAGGCACATCAATATTGATAAAAGTTGTAATCATGATGGGGCAGCCAAAGCATCGGACAATATACACCGAAATCTTCGTCTATGAGAAAGTCCCAGGTAAGATACTGTCACACTGCAAATGGAAAACTACAAAATACATATAAATATTATCTAAGTAACTTAATTAAATTGATCATTTATATCGGTTCAAATGATATTTAATTATTTTGAATTTTAGTAGTATGCTAAAATCATGTTTTGTCCCTTAAAAAAAAAAGCAACTAGGTAATAATATCGATTTCCAACATTTTAACGATTGTTGCATTTTTCATACTTTAATTAATTTTTTCTTGTTGTATATACATTAAAATTATAATTGTTGTTTCTAATGCCAAAAATTGACTAAATATCTAGAGGCCAATTACTAATGTGCACATAGAAACTAGTACTATATTAAAAGCAATTAGGGAAATGTCATTCGCTTTTTTAATCCTTTTAATACATATTTCATATTGGATAGAATTATAATTTAAGTTATTTTTCTAATAATTAAAATTTTGAAATCAACTAAATTTGAGGTATTCATAAATTCTTCCTTATTTGAAAAAGTAATTAACACCAAAATAGGAGAAATAAAGGTAGGAAATCGTGCGCCTAGAGTTCTTTTTAGGTTTAGAAATCTTCATTCTTTGACATAAAATTATAGAATATTAAAAAAGTGACATAAAAATTGAAAAATCAAAGTAGGAAACAAGTTTTCGTACATTTGGAACTTTCTTAGGTTTAGAAGTCTTCTATCCAAATATAAAAAGATTAATAAAGAAAATATATAGGAAACTATACAAATAAAGTCCTTTTCCTTTTCAATTTGAGCTATACACATTTTTATCTTATATGAATCATTTGCTTTTCTGAATTATATTAGTAGATAAACGTTTTTATAAGATTTTGTTTGCAAATAATCACCATTCAATGGAAAATAATTATATTATTTTATATTTTCAAGGAACATAATGTTTCTAAGTTATATCCAATTGGACAAAAGAAGCTGCTTTACAAGTTTATCGTGCTTTTCCAAGCTATGATTTAATTCATATTAATTCCGATGCAAAGAACAAATAATACTATTTGTTGTAAGCATAGGCCAATAGTGTGCCATGTTCGATTTATCTTCGGGAGTAGTTATTTTTCTCTAAATCTTTTTATAAATTTGAGCGTGAAAATTTTCACAATTATCAATGCATAAACTAATACTTTATCTTCAATATATTCCATGTTGTCCAAGTTCTCTTTTTTAATCTAATGAACTTTTTATCTGTATAAACAACATTAGTGATATCTTTTAGACATTAAATAGTATTAGTAGGATTTTCAATTATAGGGATTTTTTGCTATATTTACAAATTAAATATCAGTTTTTATTGTTCCATTTTTTTTTATTTTATATTAGAGATCAAATAAAAAGTTGAGCTCGAGTCACTCTAAGATAGCAATTATAATATTATTCTTGTTGTCCACTCTTATGTATAATAATGTCACGACCCAAACATCCTCTGAACCACGTCGTGACGGCACCTAGTCTTTATGACTAGGTAATCCTAACAATTCACAGAAAGTACCAATATCGGAAAAAACAAAGTTTGACTTGTGACTACAATAGATACTGAATAAACAAAAGCGATGCCGCTCGACATGTATAATAACCAAACTCTACTTACACAGCTTTTCAAAAACCCAGAATGTCATGAGTCATAAGATATAAAAAGTAAATAACATCTCTATACACCGGAGTCTAGTAAAATGAATACAAAAAAGTGTTTGACACGGGGAAGAATAGAAGGGGACTCCGAGGTCTGCGGACGCGGCAGATATACCTTGAAGTCTCAAACAGCTGCCTCGAACTCACGGATACTGCGACTGATAATGAGTACCTGAATCTGCACACAAAACATGTGCAGAAGAGTAGCATGAGTACACCTACACAGTAAGTGCCGAGCCTAACCTCGGTCAAGTAGTGACGAGGTCAGGTCAGGCCCACTGATATATAATAATAAAAATAAAAGAATAAGCTGTATAATAAGAGACTAGAGTTCAACAAAGGAAAACACAATGAAATAACAGAACAGTACACGGAAATAAGCAACATGGGATCTCCCGATATACCGTCTCCTAGTCCTAAAAGTAAATATGCATGGAGAACTCCCAAGGGACTGCCTCGTAGTCTCAAAAGTAAATGTGCAAGGAGAACTCTCGAGGTACAGCCTCGTAGTCTCAAAAATAAATGTGCAGGGGGATCCCCTGGGTTACTGTCCCGTAGTCCCAAAAGTAAATATGCAGAGGGGATCTCCCGGGATACCGTCTCATAGTTCCAAAGCAATTACAGAGCGTAATGAATTGCAGACGGCAAGTACAATAAGTGAATCTATAGTCTAGACTAAGTACAAGTCGAGAAAAGAAACAGAAATCCAATAGGCATGCTGCAATGAGTTCAATTAAGCAATAACGACACGTATACATGTTATTTTAGGATAACAGGGTAAGTACGCATGCTAGTAAGTTCAATTAAGGTGGAAACAGAAAATTACTCCGTAAAAATCAGATTTTTCAACAAATAGCCCGTGTACGCACTCGTCACCTCGCGTACACGGTGCTCATATAGTAAAATCAATACCAAATACTAAGGGGATTTTACCCACACAAGGTTAGGCAAGCCACTTACTTCGAACCAAGCTAAATCAATCAGTAGCAATGCTCTTCCAACGAATATCCGACTATGAATGACCCGAATCTAGCCAAAACCAATTACATACCATAAATATAGCTATAAGATACTAATCTAGTCAACGAAATCTAAGCTAAAGTGAGAAATTAGGAAATCGTCCCAAAACCCTCCCGGGCCCATGTCTCGAAATCGGGTAAAAGTCGCAAAATATGAACAAACATTCACTCACGAGTCTAACCATACAAGAATTACTCGAATCCGACCTCAAATCGCCTTCCAAAACTCGAAATTATAGGCTGTGAAGTTTCTATCATTTTCCCCCTAATTTCCAACTCAAATCCCTAATTAGAAGACAAAAATAATGATAGATTCATGAAATATAGACCAATCCGAGTTAGAACCACTTACCCCAACAATCTCCTTGAAGAAGCCTCAAAAAATCCTCTCCCATCGAGCTCTCAAACTCCCAAAATCGAAATGGGAAAACAACCCTCAAAATCCTATTTTTTCTGCCCAGTAAACTCGCTTCTGCGAGCCTCCAACTGCACCTGCGGGAATTCCATCCCAGGTGCAAAAATCACTTAAGAGGGTTGGGTCCGCATTTGCGGCAACAGGGCCGCACTTGCGGGTGCGCGCCTGCGGAACATTATTCGCTTCTGTAGTCCTTCTCCGCACCTGCGATTCCTTAGGCGCATCTGCGGGCATCGCAGATGCGGTACTTCCCTCGCACCTGTGATCCCTTGTCAAGCCTCCAAACTCCGCATCTGCGCTTGATCTGCTGCACGTGCGATCCCGCACCTGCAACCTCCCCACAGCAGGTGCGAAACACCAGAAACCAGAAACACTACAGTAATATCATAAGTCCAATATTTCATCCATTAAGCATCCGAAACACACCCGAGGCCACCGGGACCTCAACCAAACATACCAACTAGTCCTAAAACACCATATGAACTTGTTTGAGCCCTCGAATCACATTAAACCCCGCTAAAAATACAAATCACCCTCCGATTCAAACTTAAAGAACTTGAAACTTCCAAATTCGACTACCGATGCCGAAACCTATCAAACCACGTCCGATTGAACCCAAATTTTGCACACAAGTCATAATCAACCTTACAGACCTACTCCAACTTCCAGAATTGAAATCCGACTCCGATATCGAAAAGTCCACCACTGGTCAAAATCTTCAAAACTTCGACTTTCGCCGTTTCAAGCCTAAATGAGCTACAGACCTCCAAAACACAATCCGGACACGCCCCTAAGTCCAAAATCACCCAATGGAGCTAACAGAATCGACGGAACTCCACTCCGGAGTCACACAATTCTGCCTACGGTCAAAAATCCTAAGACTTAAGCTTCCGTTTAGGGACTAAGTGTCCAAAAACACTCTGAAACCACGACCAACACCTCACAGCAAGACACATAAGCAGAAAAAGACACGGGGAAAGCAGTAGACAGGGGATCGGGGCTATAATTCTCAAAACGACCGACCGGATCGTACATATAAGAAAGAATCCAGACTAATTTTAGATTTATGTATTTAATCTTATTTTGATTTTGTTAGTTTTAAATATAAATCTTACAGTACGTACGAGAAAACTAGTATTGTATTTATGTTATAAAACAATAAAAGAAGAAAAGAGTATTGGAAAGAAAAGTAGAAAGAGATTTCTTATTAATTTGGGATGAATTACAATGAAATATACCCCCTCTATTTATAAGGGAAAGAGCGACTTAGCCACCAAGTAACAAACCCTAAAATCTCTCTAAAATATAAATATTTACGTTCAATAGAATTCTATTTATAATAATTTAAAACTTTTCCTAATATTAATTTTCATGGGACTCTAATACCAATCAAGTCCTAACTTTTTAGATTTTATAGCCTACTTGATGTTAAACAATATAATTCCAGTGGATAAGAATTTTATTTGGACCACCTCATACCAAAAAATTAAAGGTGGTGTTGTTTATATATAACTCTAAAACCATTCGTTTACGGCAGGATCTTAGAAGCGAGCAGAAGCCAGCCATGAAGCTATCGAGTATTTGACACGTCTTATTTCGATACCACTCAAAGTAAATCTCGAGGTATGTTGTATCTGTTATTTTTTTGCGTCTGCTTGGTGCCATAATTATTTATTGCAACAGAAGGAAATAATATCTCCTCCATATTTCAAAATTACTAGACAAAAAAATTAGTATGTGTTGAGACTGCAAAAGAACCTACAGGCAACTTTCAACTCTAAAAGGGCTACCTTTGGTGTCAACAAGTGTTAATCAGGAATCGGGTAGTGCAAAATTTAACCAAACAACCTTATAATAATAATAATAATAATAATAATAATAATAATAATAATAATAATAATATAAGTTAATAATAACAGTAATTAAAACAGATATTCGGTCAAGTTGACCTACGTCCATGAATGAAGAGGAGCAATTTTACCATACCAACAAAAGTACAAAGTTAGATTAAATACTCTAATTAGTATCAAAATCACATGTAATCTAGACAACTATAAACAGGATTTCATGAGTTGCTTCTTGAAGCGTGAACAAAGTTCCTCTATCACGCGAGCCTCCAATTCCACAGCAACTCATTGAAATCTCCACCACCCGCACGATCACGATCTCTGAACGTTCTACGGTCTTCTACTGTGTTACCCAAATAATATCTGGAAATAACAATTTCGTGTGCGTGAAATTTTCCAGGAAAATAGGCTGAAAATTTCGTCCACCTTGTACTTCTCCCTCTAGGTGGAAAACCTTATGTATTTATAGCACAAGTTTTAAGGGTTAAAATCTTTTTGCAAACCCTGTTGGGTTTTTTTTTCCACTAGAAAAATGATTCCTTTATTACCTATTATTTAGGCACAACAGTGACCACAAAATTTAATTAACAATGCTTCCAATTGTGGAATTAATTTCTAAATTTTGAAACTAATATCATCCATAAATAATTGCGAATTATTCCCTGAAAATTTGTAATTGCACTCCTTAGTCAATTTCAAAATTTATCCATTAAATTTTATTTAACTCCTCATGTTAAGATTCATATACTAATAAATTAAATTAAATTACTGACGATTTAATTTATTGATTATATATTTTCGACTTCCGCTTAACTTATTTCATGTGTCGGATACAAAATTTATCGGCCGGGTTTACACAAGTAAACTTATAAGCTTTCATAAAGGTGTATCATCAATCTCTAAATCGACACATGGATTCCATCAACTAACTATTACTTCGCCAATGCACATTATTATTATTATTATCCAATTTACCAGGTATATTGACCCACGAAAGAATCTCACCTTTTATGTAGCGAGCCGACCGGTCGTTTTGAGCTCTAGCGCGTCGTTCGACGGTTTGAGGCCATGAGTAGCTTCGCTTAAGGTATTATGACTTGTACACGTGCTCGGGATTGAATTTTGGGAAGTTTGGAGTTGATTTGGAAATAAAATTCTAATTTCGGAAGCATAAAGTTGGAGGAATTGACTAAGGTTTGACTTTTGAGTAAACGACCCCGGAATCGGGATTTGAAGGTTAAACAGATTCGTATGATGATTTTGGATTTGGGCGTATATCCGGATCGGGTTTTGGATGACCCAGGAGCGTTTCAGCGCCTATTGAGGAAAGTTAGCATTTTGGAAGAATTTTATGCATTTGGGTTGAAGTGTATTTCAATGTTATCGATGTCCGTTTGGGATTCCGAGCATGAAAATAGCTCCGTATGGTGATTTTGGTCTTAGGAGCGCGTCAGGACGTGGATTTGGAGGTCTGTAGGTCATTTCGGGGTCATTTGGCGAAAGTTGAAAATTTAAAGGTTTTTGGGAAGTTTGACCAGGAGTAGACTTTTCGATATCGAGGTTGGATTTCGATTTTGGAGGTTGGGTAGGTCAGTAATCAAATGTGACTTGTGTGCAAAATTTGAGGTCAATCGGACGTGATTTGATAGGTTTCAGTATCGAATGTATCGAATGACTTATTTCAATCGTCCACGGGAGCTGATTTTGGAGCAATTTTTGAGTGCCATCTTCATCAACTATTATGGGGTAAGTGATTTCTTCACATTTCGAGTTAAATACTAAGTTTATATATGGATTAAGACATGAAAATTTGTAAAAAAAAAAATTTGGATTTTGAAGAAAGACCTAGAAATTTGGTATTTTTTGATTTTGACCACGAATTTTGGCATGGAATCGAGAATAAATTATATATTTGAGTTCGTGAGGTTATGGGTAATGGTTATTTTGAAATTTTTTGAAATCCGGGCACGTGGGCCTAAGGGTTACTTTTATCGATTTTTCGAACGGAGTTGGGAATTGTTTAAATTGATTAATCATGGGTATTAGAACACGTTTTGATTGGTTTTTACATCGGTTGCGTTAAAGTTTTTGGTGGTCAAGCTTTGGGTTGAGATGTTAGAGTGGCGTTGGAGGCGGCTATGGAATTTCGGAGCAATGTAAGTCTCTTTTCTAACCTTGTAAGAGGATATTAACCTCATAGGTGAATTGATTTAATATATGCTTCTTTTTGTGGGGGTTACGCAGGCACGAGGTGAGGAGAGTCAATACGAAGCTACTAATTGTACTTATGTCCGGGTAGTCTAAGACCCAAATCATGTTATACTTGTGATTTTTACACCCTACTTATTAATTTAATTGTTTAAAACGTATCGGAACTTGATAAAGGAATTGTAAAAGGTTAAACTTCATTTATTTGAATTTTGGACAGGTCGCTTGACCGTTAATGAGAATTGATATCTCTTTGAATATTAACCCTTAATAAATCTTGAATCGGTTGTTTTAATGTATTTTCTCTTCTTGTGGAGCGGGCCGAACGCCTCGGTAGCAGATAAATGCATCTATGGTTCGTGTGGTTCGACCCTTGGCAGTGCAAATGTTATATTTATAGGTTGGATCGGGCCGTACGACCTCGGCATAATTCATGTGTAAAATTTCTTGGAGTCCAATTATAATCGATATTGTTTCATTGGCTTGAAAGATTAATTTGTTAAAATGATGGAAATTAAATATGGATTTACTATCAGTGAAAAAATTGTTTTCTTACTTATTGTTCTTGAGTTTTTGGCTGTTTCTACATAACCCATGCTTAATTATAATATCGATATTTTATGGTTAGCCCATAGTAAGTGACGGAGTCGACTCCTCATCACTACCTCTTCGAGGTTAGACTAGATACTTACTGGGTACGCGTTGATTTACGTACCCATACTACACTTGCTGCACATTTTGTGCAGGTACATATATGCCTAGTGGACTTGTAGGCGTAGAGGTGCGGCTATTGCGGGGATTTATGTGAGCTACATCCATGTGCGAGTCCGCAACACACAGAGTCTCCATCAAAGTTATTTACACTCTCCTATCTAATTGTAATCCAGACAGATGTGGTGTTTTACTGTATTTCCTAGTTGATGCTCATGCACTTATGACACCGGGTTTTGGGGCATCTTATAGGTTGTTCAGTATTGTAGTTTTGAAAATATCATCATTTACTCTGTAAATTTTATCTCTTAATACTTAATTGAAGGAAATTATGAATTAAAAAAATCCTAAAATGAGTAATTAAGTTAATCATTTATTGTCGGCTTGCCTGACAGTGGTGTTAGGTGCCATCACGACCTTTAATGGATTTTGGGTTGTGACAACATGATATCAGAGCATTAGGTTCACTTATGTCTCACGAGTCATGAAAAAGTCTAGTAGAGTCTTGCGGATCGGTACGAAGACGTCTGTACTGATCATTGAGAGGCTACAGGGCTGTTAGGAGAACTTCTCTTCTTGATTTCTCATCGTGCGATTTGATTCCTTTGAGGCTTATGCCTATATTTTTTTCCTATTTAATCTTATGTGACATGAAGCGCTTGTTATCAATTGGGGATCGAGGAATTTTAATGGCACTACAGATGTAGTGCAGGATGTTTCTCCCTGTATAATCGATTGGGCTAATGTCTTCGCCTTGCGGAAGAATGTTCTGCCATTTCAGCTCAGTAGCTGTATTTCCGATGGTTTTGAGGCTATGCACAGATTGCTATGATGTTCATGAGTTGTTACCGCACAGTATTGATGTGATGGTAGGATTCTTGTCTACATGTCGGGGCAGGGAATGAATTGAAAGGAGGTTTTTCTCAGTGCATGATTCAGAGGTTCAATGTTTTATTTCCAGCGGAGGAAAGACAATCGGACTATGAGTGTTCAGGTTTGGCTTGATGGAGTAACGAGATTTGGTATTTTCGAGCATGGTGGAATATTCATCTGTGATGTGCTATCGTCGTCCTTGATTGAATGTGTTAAGTTCGCCGGTGTTATAGTCTTCTTCAATTCGCCTTTGGGGCAGGGAATCATGAAATAGTGCCGGGGAAGCGGCTGTCAGAGATCGCAGTGTGTAGTGTTTCAAGATCGGATCAGTGTTCCTAGTGTTGATGGCTCGAGAAATATGGTCTTCGGAGAGGTTTAAAGTCAGTAGCGATCTATTGGTTCAAGTGCTACAGAGATGGATTTTGATTTAAAGCAACAACTGGGCAGCGAAGGATGAGGAAAGGCATGTGGGAAGTGTCTTGCGATTATCGAATTTCTAGACGGCCAAGTGTGAGAATTAGAAGTCAAGTAGTTTCTTAAAAGAGAGGGTTTGACCAAAGTGGGAGAGGGGTCGAGTAGCATATGGGTTCTGTGGTAGGATAGCTACACGCCTTGAGGAAAGTTTAAAGTGATTTGGGATTCATGGTGGACAGTGACTAGGTCTACAGACTAATTTGGAATATTGGCTACTACACTGAGGAAGATTGGATACGACATGAGGGAGTTGCTTGATATGAAGTGGGATGCAACATGACTTCGGATTTGAAATGTATTGTCGCACCTTTGGTTGATGTCAATGGGGAGTGAACGGATTTGTTCAGCTGGTGAATGAGCACCGACTCAGGATCATTTACTGATTTTTTAGTAATTGAACCCAATTCAACATTGTTGGTAGATTTCAGCATGGTGGGTTATCTCCTGTGAGAAAGTTAGCGGTTCCGCGGTGTTGAGGAAGCTTCTACAAAAGATTCTACTAGCTACCCAGTAAGAGGTCAAATACGTGAATGTGGCTAGTGATTCAAAATGTTCTCGAAATGTTTAACAGGGAGATTCGAGAAATTTGGCGGGTCGATTGTGCAAGATCATGTCAATGAGGAAGAAGGATTCTTGGTGGGTTCCAGGGTTATGTAATTGTAGGTTCAAACTAAGTGGGAGAGCCCCACCGTCTATAATTAGATTGCATGGTTGTCTACTTGTGAGGTTTCTTGTTATCGACATATTGGTGGGTTATCACGACTAAGGAAAGAAAATATCAGTGGTAATTTAAGCAAGGATTTGGGGAATGTGTGCTATATTTGGCCTTATCGATTCATGTTCAGGCTTTGCGCTCAGTGTTTATGCTTCGTGTAAATGTGATGTACAAGAAAAGTGATTCAGTCGGGTGCCTCTTTGAGATGGAGTTCATGTGCTAGCAGAGCCTTGGAGTTGATTACATTCAGGACCAAGTCAGAGTGGTGACTCTCAGCAGCTGTCCTAGTGGATTAAAAAATTTAAGTGCGATGCCTAAGGATTTCGAGTCCGTAGTATGGTTAAATATCGAGCTTTTGCAGCGGATTTTAAAAGGGACTTGGAGTGTTCTATGTTATATGTTATATTCAGTCTGCGGTGTAGCATTGAATGAATGGGAGAAAATAACTTTGGATTGATAGAAGAATTATCACAATGGATGTACTAGTTGAAGATGCGAATGTGTGCACAAGGAGGGTATGAAATGATTCATGAGTTTTGAGGCGACGTGGTCTCGTGAAATGGGTGCACTCAGGATGAGTGCGGATTTAGTTCATTCTTTTTTGAATGGATATGTTGTTATTTCTAAGGAAAGTCCAGAGTAAATTAGAAGAAGTTAGTTCGTTTAGCAAGGGTTGAATCGGCATGGTGGTGGCAGTAACCATTTCCTTTAGCGTGTTAAGTTATGCAGGTGATTTGTGGCGGTATGTGCGAGGCTTGATGGCAGCCGTAATTTGATTTATTCAGAGGTATTCGATTATAATGGCTTGTTATGTGTAGATAGATCCCGGAAGAGTTATGGTGGTTTAGACCACTACTTGAGGATTGTATTTTCAACGGTTTTGAGAATTCAGTCGCGTGTTGAAATGGTTCTCCTGAAGAGAGTTAAGTGAAAGGTTTCTACATGATGGAGTGTTTATTCTATTAGTGGATCAGGAGTTATGATGGAATTATTGTACTCTCGCATATTGGCATGTCAGGTGCAGTGAGCGGCATGGGAATTGGAAGTTGAGGGTCAAGGTTGCAATTGTTGTTGACAAGAATGTCACGAGCTTGGACGAGCAGGGAAGGATTTGGATATTTCGAGTAAGTTGGTATTTTCTTTAGCGTCACCTAAGATTGGTGTCCTGTGTAAGAGGCTTGGTGTAATGATTTGCAGATTCTCGGTTCACTTTATAGCATTAGTATGGCCAGTGGTATGGATGTGCAAACTTGTTACCAGGTGCGGATGGTCGTGGGAGCGTATCCCACGGGAAGATTATATAAGTGTGACATGTAGTCACCTGATTGATTAAAGATTGAAACCAAGTATGGAGATTTTGGTACTATTGCTATTGTGAGAATTTATGCATGAAGGGCGCTTTGTTAATTTGGTTGTGAATTGTGGAGGTTTGTTCCTGATTTGACGGCTATTGTTGGGTGTCCTGGGAAAAAGGTTATTGTGGATCCTGGAAAGGTTATTAGCCCAGTGTGGTACGATCAGAATCAACTTGAGATCCGTTGATGGATCTAAATGTGAATGTGGGCTCTATATCAGGCCGGATGTGTTCATTTCAGCATAACATTGGTTACGGAGGAGTCTTCCAGCCTTGGATGTTATTTCTATCTTCATCCATTCCATGTAATCTCTATTGTTCCATATGGGTTGTGAGGCAGTTAGATTATTCACACTCTTATTGAGATCCCTCGTAGTTTGTGGTGTTGTGAGAGCAGGATGGCTCTCAAGATGCAGGTCATTTATTGCACCTTAGTTGTGCTTGAGTTTCGTTGCATATGGTTCTATTCGTCTCCTTAGGATTTGTATTATGCACTTTGCGTGCTTGTGGTTGATATTCGGGTATTTCTTATGTATAAGCATTTTGTCTTGATGGGTACTTCCCTATTTATTGTCATATGTGGATCGGGTGGCACGCCGCCATGTGTATATGGTTGGATCGATTGGCACGCCTCCATAGGTATGTTGTTTGGATTGGGTTACTCGCCTCAATGGTATCGTGTATGGATCGGGTTGCACGCCGCAAACAGTGAAATGTTGAGCACGATTTCTTAGATGTATTTTGTGTGTCCTGTTTCTTGCCTCCAAGGAAGGCTCCTAGTATTTGATGGCCGTTTTATTCGTTATGCAGGCTGGATAGTTCTTTCCAGGGTTCGTTCTTCCTTATGTATTACATTCGAGCTGGTAGCTTGTTGGCACATGGTTTCATCATATGAGATCTTGGTCAATGTTTGAGGTGGCTTATTGCCAAGCAGCTTGTAATGGGGGAGACGAGGATATTGAACCTGGGATCAGTGCGATATAGGGCATATTAAAGAGAAAATATCATTATGTAGCTCAGGATGAGGTAGTGATTCTTGTCAGGAGGAGGGAATCAATGGTTTGTCGACTCAGTAGGTGGTTATGAATTTCTACATATCTCTTACGTCGTGGCAGAATTGCGAGAGTTGGAACAGGACTTATATGTGTCATGAGGTGTGTTGTGGCATCAGATTCGTGGAATTTCAGCTATTTTTATCAGATGATGTTGTTATGGTCATGTGAATTATGCTGTGCATGTTGTGAGTTCAGACAAGGTTTGTAATCATGTTTTGGTACAGTGTGTAGTGATTGATACAATGCTCGTATGTTGAAAGCAGGCCCGATGGAGAATTCTGGATGTTGAAATTTGGCTCTAGGCTTATTTGACTAAATAAAAGGGAGGATCTTCAGACTGGGTCAAGCTAATGTGCTCAAGTGGGTTATCGCAACACAGGTAGGTGCTCAAGGGGTTAAACAGTAATTTCGGACAACTCCAGAGCAGTTCTTAGAACGTTCGAGGACAAACATATGTTAAGTGGGAGAGAATGCAACGACCCGAACGGTCATTTTGAGCTCTAGCACGTCATTTGACGGTTTGAGGCTATGAGTAGCTTCACTTCAGGTATTATAACTTGTACGTGTGGTCGGAATTGAATTTCGGGAAGTTCAGAGTTGATTTGGACAGAAAATTCTAATTTCGGAAGCTTTAAGTTAGAGGAATTAACTAAGGTTTGACTTTTGAGTAAATGACTCCGGAACCGGGATTTGAAGGTTCCAACAGATATGTATGATGATTTTGGACTTGGGCGTATATCCGTATCGGGTTTTGGATAACCCGAGAGCGTTTCGGCACCTATTGTGGAAAGTTGGCATTTTAGAAGAATTTCATAAATTTGGGTTGAAGTATATTTCAATGTTATCGATGTCCTTTTGGGTATTCCTATCCTGGGAATAGCTCCGTATGGTTATTATGGTCTTAGGAGCACGTCTGGATGTGGATTTGGAGGTCCGTAGGTCATTTGGCGAAAGTTGGATATTTGAAGGTTTTTGGGAAGTTTGACCAGAAGTGGACTTTTTGATATCGGGTCGGATTCTGATTCGGAAGTTGGAGTAGGTCTGCAATGTCAAATGTGACTTGTGTACAAATTTGAGGTCAATCGGACGTGATTTGATAGGTTTCAGCATCAAATGTAGAAGTTAGAGGCTCTAAAGTTCATAAAGCTTGAATTTGGGCGCGCTTCGTGATTTTTGTGTTGTTCGATGTGATTTGAGGGCTCGATAAGGTCCGTATTGTGTTTTAGGACTTGTTGGTAGGTTTGGTTGAGGTCCCGGGGGCCTCGGGTAGATTCCGGATTGTTAACGGATCGAGTTGTGTTTGGGGCAAATGCTGAGGCTGCTGGTATTTGATGCAATCGCACCTGCATGGAAATGGCCGCAGGTGCGAGCCCGCAGGTGCGGCGATGTGGTCGCATAAGCGACATTTGGAATTAGCTGGGAGGGCCGCAGGTCATATGCGAGGAAAGCTCCATAGAAACGGAATGCGAGCTGGGCAACTGAAGTTACAGAAGCAGAATGTCTCTGCATGTGCGAGACCGCAGGACGCGTGTGGCATCGCAGTTGCAGAGCTGTGTTGGGCATAGGGTACACGCAGTTGCGAGGTTTTGGCTGCAGCTGCGAGACTACAGCTACGGTGAAGCGGCCGCAGGTGCGGTAGTCGAGTTGTGCAGTGTCCTATTTAAACTGAAGGGTTTGGCTCAATTCCATTTCATTTCATCCATGGGAGCCGATTTTGGAGCATTTTGGAGTGCCATCTTCATCAACTATTATGGGGTAAGTGATTTCTTCACATTTTGAGTTAAATACAAGGTTTATATATGGATTTAGACATGAAAATTTGTAAAAAAATTTGGATTTTGAAGAAAGACCTAGAAATTTGGTATATTTGGATTTTGACCACGAATATGGGCATGGAATCGAGAATAAATTATATATTTGAGTTCGTGAGGTTATGGGTAATGGTTATCTTCGAAAAGTTTCGGAATCCGGGCACGTGGGCTCAAAGGTTGCTTTTATCGACTTTTGTAGCGGAGTGGGGAATTGTTTAAATTGATTAATCATGGGTATTAGAACACGTTTTGATTGGTTTGCACATCAGTTGCGAAGTTTTGGGCCGTCAAGCTTTGGGTGTTAGAGTGGCGTTGGAGCCGACTATGGAACTTCATAGCGAGATATGTCTCTTTTCTAACCTTGTAAGAGGGAATTATCCACATAGGTGAATTGATTTAATATGTGCTTATATTTGTGGGGGCTACATACGCACGAGGTGACGAGAGTTCGTACGGAGCTACTGATGTGCCGGAGAATTACGACACATTTTATGTCAAATTGCTTAAATTATAGCTTGTTTTCAAGAGCTTTTGCCTTTTATATTTATGGAATTTTGATGTTTTGCAGTGCATGAGGTTTAAACACTCAAGAACATGCAAAAGAGAACAAAAATCTAAAAACATAAGGAAAAGAGCAAAATGTGATCGCAGAAGACACAGGGAAGGACCGCATACCTTCTCTGCGGATCGCAGATGGCCCAGAGGGATCGCAAACGTCAACAGAAAGATTGGTGAATTTCAAGAGCAAAAATGCGATCGACTATGCGATCGCATAACTCATCTGCGAGCTGCATAGTTTACCGCAGAACCTCCAGTACCTGAAGCCCACTTCGAGAATGCGATGCAACTCTGCGGTCGCATATCAACAATGCGGACCGCAGATCAAACAATGCGATGGGAAGCTGGAAACTAGGGTTTTACATCTGCGATAACCCTGCGAAGAATGCGAATCGCATACCTGTTCTGCGACAGGAATGCGGTTGCAGAGCTGACCGGAAAGGGTATTTTTGTCCGATTTTGACCCCGATTTTTGGCCCACTATAAATAGATTAATTTGGGTTTTGTGGGTCATGCTTGTCTGGTTTTAGAGCTATAACGTACCCTTTGAATATTCCTCTCTTTTGGAAGTGTTAGAAGTGAAGATTCTTGGGTTTTGTAAGCATTCATGGCATTAAATGCTCTTTTTTTTATCATTTAGTATGAGTGGCTAGTCTAAAATACTAAAGTTGTGGACCCTAAATGGGTGTTATGTTTTTGGGTATTTAACATTGAATATATATATATAATGGTTGGTTGATATTTGTTTGCTCTTCATTCTTCATTTATTGTTAGTGGTTGCAAACATTAACAAGTGCCATAAATATTTTCTTATCTTGGAAAAGTAGGTTAGAATAGGTAAGAGTAAATATCAAAGACTCAAGGCTTTAAACCTTGTTTAATAGAATCGCTTAGGAATAAGTGGGTTTTATTTGGCATTAAATGATTACTCTTCATTGCAACTCTTTTATATTTGGGAAAATCATAAAGAGGAAATACTACCAAACTACTGGAAAATATTGGGTGGTGATTTAGAAATCATTTGCATATCTAAAGAACCTTCCATTAGAAATATATTATATTAATACCCATTAGCATTACACTTCATTGAAGGGGACACAATCTTGGTTCATTAGTCACATTAATTGCAACTTTAATTGATAATCTTTGTTATTATTATAATTGGATTCTTACACAATCAACCCCCATATCCCTGTTACATTAACGGAATAGAGATATGATTTGAGTTAAGAATCACACTATCAAAGTAACCTTTTCACGCCTATTCCCTGTGGGATTCGACCCCAACCTTGTTGGGTTATTATATTTGAGTTCGACCGCTTTACACTCTATTAAAGTGTAATTTGAGCGTATCAAATTTTGGCGCCGTTGCCGGCGAATACGGTTTTGAAATTACTAGTTAGTGTGTACTTCACTTTCTATCTTTTTCTATTCCATCACAAGTTGCTTGTTTTATTTGGTGTTCTAGGTCATAATGGCTCATGTTTATGATGAAGAGGAAAATCCTTTCGCTGATATCGAGGAGTACATTGATGACACCAATGCTATCCTTCCACCGGTGGTTGGTGCGGCAACATTTAAAGTGGACAATGGAATGATTCTAATGCTCAAGGCAGAAGGATTATTCCAGAATTCAATATATGATGATCCAATGCAACACCTGAGGAATTTCTTGGGTGTGTGTGCCATGCACAAACAAACCAATGTGTCAGACGATGCTTTGAGGTTGCGGGTATTCAAGTACTCATTAGCGGGAGAAGCAAGGAAGTGGCTTCAAAACTTACCTCCTCAGACTATCACAACATGGACTGAGCTTGTCCGAGCCTCTCTAGCAAAGTGGTTCCCAGATAGCAAAAAGTCATAGCTCAGAGACAAAATATTTTTCTTGAAGCAATTGCCAGGGGAACACTTACACGAGGCATGGGACCGGTTCAAGCTATACCTAGTGAGATCTCCAGATCATGGGTTCCCAGACCATATTTTGATGGAGAAGTTCTATATGGGTTTGGACCCACTCTCCCAGTCAATTGCCAAGAATGCCGCAGATGGGTCCTTCATGGGCAAGTCATTTGCTAGAATTACTCAAATTCTAGATAAAATGCTAAAGCATAACCAAGCATTGCATTCGTAGGACACTAGCGGCGGAATGTCCTATGGTACTCCCTCTCTCACCAACATAACTAAAGATAATCAGGAGAGAGACCAGTTGATTGCGGGTCTTGCTACCAACATTGATGTGCTAACAAAGATGTTCACTGAAAGTCAAGCAAAAAGGGTAAATATGGTAGAAGACATGAATTCAATGGGGAATCAAGATTGTGAAGAAGCCAATTATGTCCAAAACTCTCAAGGTGGTTATTGCCAACAAAATAATTGGAGGTCAAACCCGCAAAGGAAAGGCCAACAAAATTGGCAAAATGATCAAAGTGATCAAGGATCTTGGAACAACAACAACAATTACTCCAATAGAAGTTCAAATCCTTATGTACCACTGTTAGGGCAATATTCCAACTCTTCGCAATATAAAGGAGGGGCCATCAACTGAGTCTAAAATGGAGGGATGTTTGAGAGAATTTTGCAAAATCAAGAGCGAAGTGACATGGTGGCCAACCCAAAAGGTGGTGCAAGCGGACCATCTTCTCACTGCATGGCCATCACAACTAGAAGCGGTAAGGTGCTCCAAGATGAGAGTGAGCAAGTGGTTGATGTTGAAAATGTTGATCAAGAAGTGGAACCACAAGTTGAGTAGCCGGATGTTGTGGAAATTGAGAAACCCTCCCATGAGGTAAACATCCAAGAAGCAAATCAAAGAGAGGGTGAGGAAAAGGTGAAGGAGACCCTAAAATCTCCTCCACCAATTCCTCGACCCACTCCCCCATTCCCTCAAAGGCTTACATGAAGGGTGGACGATGGAAAGTTTGAAAAGTTCTATGACATCTTGAAACAATTGTCGATGAACATCCCATTCTTGGAGGATTTTCAAGAGATGCCGGGGTTCGCCAAATACTTGAAGGAGTTGATGAAAAAGTAAAGAACATCAAAGAATGAGGTGGTGAACTTGACTCATCGGGTGAGTTCGATAATTGCTACAACAACGGTGGAGAAAAAGGGAGACTCGGGGGCTTTCACTATCCCATGCACCATTGGTTTGAGAGAATTTAATAGAGCACTTTGTGACAACGGTGCTAGTATAAATTTGATGCCTCTTGCTATCTACAAGCAAGCGGGATTGGGGTTGCCAAGACCAACTAGCATGCGATTGCAAATGGCCGATCAATCAATTAAGAAACCCGTGGGCATTGTTGATGATGTCTTGGTGAAGGTAGGGAAATTCCTTCCTCCGGCCGATTTTGTCATCTTGTATTGTGCGGTGGAAAAAGAGATTCCTATCATTTTAGGAAGACCATTCCTTGCGACGGGAAGAGCTTTAATGGACTCGGAACGCCATGAAATCAAGTTCCGATTTAATGATGAGGAAGTCACCTTCCAAGCTAGCAAAGGGTTGAAATTGCCAAGTGCATACGAGGGAATATTGGTAATTGATGTTGTTGATGGGGTTGAAGATGCCATTGAGATGAAGATGGAAGAAGAATGCCTCGAGGAGGCATTGGTGGAAATCTTGTTGAACTTTGATGGGGAAGATATTGAGGGGTATGTTGAAATAGTGAACGCATGGAAGGGCGTGGATCTTATACATATGTACCAAAGAAGCTTTCTCTTGACTTACAGAATCGAGCTACCCCTCCCGCAAAACCTTCAATCATTGATCCACCACACATTGAGCTCAAACCACTTCCATCACACTTGAGGTACAAATTTCTTGGTTCTAATAACACTTTACTGGTAATCATGTCTTCTTTGTTGAATGATGTGCAGGTTGATGAATTGTTGAATGTCCTGACGGAGCACCGACAAGCACTTGGATGGACAATTGTCGACATCCGAGGAATCCCCGCCGGTATATGTGAGAACAAAATTCAATTAGAAGAAGGGAGCAAGTAAAGTGTGGAACATCAAAGAAGATTAAATCCTTCAATGCAAGAAGTGGTCAAGAAGGAAATAATCAAATGGTTGGATGTCGGGGTTGTCTACCCAATTGCAGATAGTCCATGGGTGAGTCCGGTTCAATGTATGCCAAAGAAAGGGGGGATGACGGTGATTCACAACGAAAAGAATGAGCTTATCCCCACTCGGAGGTCACCAGATGTAGAGTATGCATGGACTACCGGAAGCTTAACAATGCCACTTGCAAGGATCATTTCCCTATTCCTTTTATTGATCAAATGCTTGATCGGCTAGCGGGAAGATCCTTCTATTGCTTACTCGATGGATATTCTGGCTACAATCAAATTAATATAGCCTTGGATTATCAAGAGAAAACCACATTCACTTGCCCGTATGAGACCTTTGCCTTTAGTCGGATGCCCTTTGGTTTGTGCAACGCTCCGGCTAATTTTCAACGATGTATGAAGTCCATTTTCTCCGATATGGTGGAAGACTTCCTAGATGTTTTCATGGATGATTTTTCGGTGGTCGGTGACTCCTTCGAGCATTGTCTTGACAACCTTAGACAAGTGCTCAAAAGATGTGAGGAGACCAACCTCGTGCTTAATTGGGAAAAGTGCCACTTCATGGGGGACGAGGGAATTATCTTGGGGCATAAAATTTTGAAAAAATGGCATTGAAGTCGATCGGGAAAAAATTGAGATCATTTCCAAGCTCCCTCCACCAACATCGGTAAAGGGTATTCAAAGTTTTCTTGGGCATGCCGGATTCTATCGGCGTTTTATCAAGGACTTTTCAAAAATTGCAAATCCTATGTGCAAGCTCCTTGAGAAAGATTCCAAGTTTGTGTTCGATGAGTGATGCGAGACTAAATTGCATAGTTTAACATGTGATATACCTTACATTTTATGCAGATTAATGATAAAATTACACTTGTTATGTGCTTAATGGAGTTTATTTCATGTGTAGGNGTTGCCTGGCGTTAGCCAGGCCTTTGGGTCCAAACGCCAGGTCCCCAGTTCTGCCAGAAATCGTGTTTTGACGGGTTTAAGTGTTTCCCAAGTGAAATAGAAGTCTCCTACATGGTTAGGGTTCACCCTAAACATATAAATAGAATCCTAAAACACAATTATAGGGGATTTTTGTGAATCAAAGTAGAGAAGGAGAAAATTCCATTGAAGTGCAAGAAAATCGATTTCTACATCTAGTATTTCTTACTTTATATTTCAATTATGCAATTTCTTGTAGTTTTGTTTCTTCTAAACATGAGTAGCTAAGTTTTTAATCTAGGGTTTTGGTAGAACCCGTTGGGGATGAATTTCTTGTGATATTAATATATTTTGATTGATTATTCTCTATTTGTTCAACTACGTTCTTATTGTAGTTAATTGAATGGCCATCAATTAGCTGTGCCTATTTAGTATGTATCTACTTGAGAGAGAGTGCATATTTAGGTAATTGTTTGAACAACACCACTCCTAGAGTATAGACGAAAGTCATAACCGAGGGTTTAGAGGTTGGATTAGAGATAACGATACCTCGGGTGCAATCTAAAGTGAACTGTAATGAAATCTAGCTAGCGTAACTTGAGAGAGTGCGTCTAGTAAATTATCATAATTACTTGAGAGAGATTTATGGTAGATAGAGTGTTCATGATTGATAGAGACGATTAATCAAGCTATAAGAAGTATCCGAGAAAGAATTCACCAACGGGGGAAACCATAACCTTAGACCTTTATTATCATTGTTTACATTAAATTGTTAGTCAATTACTAGTTTATTATTTTGTTAGTAGAATTAGTTAAACAACCCAAATTGATATTCAAAAGTCTTGAGAAAAGTGATTAAGTAACAGTTTAGTATTTTATAGACTCAATTGATACGTTCAATTCTCTGTGGGATCGACTTTGGGTGTAATACCCCAGATTATATTTGCAGCGCCCGTTTAGTCTTTCTATAAGACATAGTTGAGCGTGATCAAATTTTGGCGCCGTTGCCGGGGAATTAACGGTATTATCAATTGAGTTGAAAGAAATACAAAATTCTGAAACATAGTCAATTTTCTTTAAAATTTTCGTTTTCACATTGAACGTTTAACGTTTGCTAAGTGTTGCAGGTGCATGCCTAGGAACTCACCGAGGACTGGTGAAGTCATTGAAGCCTTATCAGACCCTGAGAAAGTTTTCAGGACCATAAACCGGACCAACCGAAAAAGCAAACATCAACCACAAATTGAACAAATTGAAAC
>MDKI01236395.1:0-20206 GCA_005239505.1 Nicotiana paniculata
ATACTGGCACTCTCTGATACAGTCATGAAGGGAAGATCGAGCAACCACACAAGCTAATACCCGTCAACACTCAGAAAGATCCAATCTAACAAACTGACTGGCTAAGGACTGAACATCTAAGGCTAGAGGCCTCTCAGCTGCATGAAGGTATGCCAAACTCCCCAAACTATCCGCCCGGCGACTCAAGGCGTCGGCCACCACATTGGCCTTCCCCTAGTGGTATAATATTGTGATGTGATAGTACTTTAGCAACTCCAACCATCTACGCTGGTAAAAATTTAGATCCTTCTGCCTGAATATGTGCTACAAACTCTGGTGATCCGTGAATATCTCACAGGGAACACCATATAAATAATGACGCCATATCTTCAGGGCGTGAACAATCGTTGCCAACTCGAGATCATGAACAGGGTATTTTTTCTCATGGACCTTTAACTGTCTGGACACGTAGGCAATCACCCTACCTTCCTGCATCAACACCGCTCCCAAGCCAATCCTCGAAGCATCACAATAAACTATATAGGATCCGGAACCGGTAGGCAAAACCAACACAGGAGCTGTAGTCAGGGCTGTCTTGAGCATCTGAAAGCTCTCCTCACACTCATCAGTCCATATAAAAGATGCACCCTTCTGGGTCAGCCTGGTCATAGGTGCTGAAATGGATGAGAATCCCTCCACAAAACGGCGATAATACCCAGCCAAGACGAGGAAACTACAGATCTCAATAGCTGAGGACGGTCTGGGCCAACTCTGAACCGCCTCCACCTTCTTCGGATCTACTTTGATCCCATCCGAAGACACCACGTTGCCTAGGAATGCCACAGAATCAAGCCAAAATTCACACTTAGAGAACTTGGCATACAACTTCTTCTCCCTCAATGTCTGAAGCACGGTCCTCAAGTGCTTCTCATGGTCCTCCTGGGACCTAGAATATACCAGAATGTCATCAATGAACACAATGACAAAAGTATCAACATAAGGCTGAAATATGATGTGCATCATATGCATGAAGGTTGATGGGGCGTTGGTCAGCCCGAATGACATAATAAGGAACTCATAGTGGCCATACCTGGTCCTGAAGGCAGTCTTCGGGATATCCGTTTCCCGAATCTTCAACTGATGATAACCAGAACGTAGATCAATCTTGGAGAACACCCTAGCACCTTGTAACTGGTCAAATAGATCATCAATGCGAGTCAATGGGTACATGTTCTTCACTATCACCTTATTCAGCTGCCGGTAGTCAATACACATACGCATCGAGCCATCCTTTTTCTTCACAAATAATATCGGAGCGCCCCAAGGTGATACACTGAGCCTAATGAATCCCTTCTCAAGCAACTCCTATAACTGCTCCTTCAACTTAGGAGGAGCCATGCGGTAAGGAGGAATGGAAATGGGTTGAGTGCCCGGCAACAAGTCAATGCCGAAATCAATGTCTCTATCTGGTGGCATACCCGGAAGATCAGCTGGAAATATGTCAGAATAGTCTCTGACAACTGGAACTGACTCCACCGTAGGGGTCTCAGTACTAACATCTCTCACATAAGACAAATATGCATCACACCCCTTCCCAACCATCCGCTGAGCCTTAAGAAAAGAAATGACTCGATAGGAAGTATACTCCAAGGAACCTCTCCACTCTAACCTCGGAGATCCTGGCATAGCCAGCGTCACGTTCTTGGTGTCACACCCCAAAATCAAGGGACGCGACCGGCACTCAACCGGGTGACCCCAGTCAAGCAAACCTACTTTGCCTTTCTACCCAACGCGCTTCCCCGTGTTTATATCATCCATTATTTATGTGAAGCAGTGGGATAAACTTAAAACTGTGCGATTACAACAATAAATCCAATTTTTCTTTTCCTCATTTTACATTATTATACTAGATTTCCCAAAACATACATAATAGATACAACATTTCCCAATACGAACCCCGATTACGAGCAAATACAACCACTGCCCAAAATATATATATATATACACCCACATAGTGTCTACGGAGCCTCTAAGAGTACTAGGAGTTTATACAATACTTGCCGGCAACAAGGCCCCGGCTATACTTTACAATACATAATATACTCAAAAGGAGATAGCATGAACTACACGTCGCCCCGAGAGGAAGTGGGGCTCACCAGTACAGCTGAGAAAGGATGAGGAGAAAGCAACACTAACGGCGAGCTGAGCAACCTGCTATGGACCCACCTACATCCATATAAAAAGATGTAGCGCCCCCGGCAAAAGGGACGTAAGCACTGTGAAATAGTACTAGTATGTATGAACAAACTTTATCCCAAGTACAATCAAAAAATACACAATTAAGAGATAGAAATAGAACCAATCAATCAATGCACGTGGAAAGAAACAACCAAAATTAACAAGTTTCACAATCTCTCCTTTTCCCTTTCAACATCACCATATTCAAGAGTTTCCCCTAATTTTCATTTCGATAGTGATAATGATCACATTCCACCCTTATTACCTCGGCCACCCTTATTAGCTCACACCTTATCAAGCTTATTGCTTTGTGTTGCGACGTGCAACCCCATCCCACCTGACAATCATATTTCATAACAGCAACCACAAACAATTACGTCACAAGAATCATCACTTCAAGGAATACAAGTTCATATCGACAATTTATGTATTTTGGCCCAAGGCACCATAACTCTCATCAAGTAGTAATTTCATGAACACGGTGTTGCCACAATCGCCCAATTCGGTTACATTGTTTCACAATACTCTTTTTCATTACTTTCCACGTATGGCTTTCAACTATTTTACACATTCTCACATTGAGCACATTATCAATCTTTCGTTCATTACACATCAAACACCTTTCACAACTTCATACAGCACAGTAGCATGACAATCAACCAGGAAAATCAGAGAATAGAATCTCACGCCTCAACACGTCTGAATAATCAATTCACATATTTCCAAACAAGGTACACATACCAAATACTCGGACCCTACAAGAGGATTCTACGAAGGTTAAAGTTATCCATACATACCTCGAATCGGGTTTCCCTTAATTTCTATCTCAAATCATCGGGCCTTCTAGCACCTTCAATCTAATTCATAATGTGGCACATTTAAACTTAGAATTAGGAATCATGAACATGTCTTGAACTCATTTGAGCTTTCTATCAAACACTAGGTGTTCTTTTTAGATTAAATAACCCTTCTTTAGCGAAATATTACCCCCAACCTATTTTCCTTAACTAAATTATGGTAGATTTTGTACATGCATGCAAGGTTCTTAACCCCGTCTTTATGAACTATCCTACCCATGCTTCATTTTAACAAAATATGGAAATTTAGGGTTAATGGGGTGGAAGCTTACCTCTTAGAGTGAAGAAATTTGTGTTCTACTTGATTAGTTCCAAGCTTGAGTGATGAAGGAAGACCAATTTGATGAAGTTGGGACTTTCTCTCTCTAGAACCCACTCTTTTCTCTCTCTAATATCCCAAAAAAATGGTTAAAAATGAAGGGGAGGGGTGTTTTTAATGAACTGGGGTCGGGTGTTAAAATTAGAAAAATAGAAGCCCGACAAAAGAATGCGATCGGGAATGCGATCACATTCCTGACATGCGGTCCGCAGAACCGGCCGCATAAGGTCCCTCAAGATGGTCCAAAATTCGAAACACGCTGCCCAGGTATGCGACCATTGTGCGGTCCGCATACACGTTATGCAATCGCATAATACGTCGCATAACTTCCTCCCAAAACCAAAGGCAACAATACGACATCTATGCGGCCCGCAAAACTGAAATGCGATCGCATATTGGAACGCATAGTTGACCTCAAATGGGGAAGTGATATGCCCATGTGTGCGACCATTATGCGGTATGCATACACGTTATGTGATCGCGTAGTGCGTCGCATAACACCTATTTTCTGGAAAATTTTATTCTTTAAGTCTCAGGGTACTTTTTACTCAATTTAGGTCCATTTTAAAAATTTCCACAATAAAAACAACTCGGGACTCATTCGGACATTATTTTAAAACGAGAAAATGTTACGGGTCTTTAAAACGAGAACATGCTTTCAATTAGTTTTGAAAGTATGACATGAAATTTCCAAATTTTCACTAACTCCAATATTTCAGAAAAATTTTGCTAGAGTTCCCTTTGTAATTAGACCTACCTACCTGTCAGTGAGCCCCCGAAACACACTTCCAAGCACCATTACACAGTTTTAGTCACCCAATAACTCACACAACGTTGTTACCTCAACAATTGCCAATTATTCAATCATTTTGTCAACTACACATAGTTCTTTCTTCTCATACCACAAATTTGCACATGATTCAGATTTTTGCACATAACTTGGTCGTTTTAATGAGTCACATACAACCTAATCACCTCAACATACTATATTTATTTCAATTAATCATTACTAACCTACACTACTATTAATCACTTGCCTAACACATACGTTCCACAAAACTTTAATTTACCTCAAGGGTTGCACACTACTCAAATAGAACTCCGGATTCAGTTTTAGCACACATTGAAAAATTACAACAATAAGGAAATTAGGGGAAGATGGGGTTCTTTTGCACAAAACTGAACATAAAATATAATTTTCTTAGAGATGACAGTTTTAACGAACACTACTAGACTTATTCAAACAAATGGGGATATTTTTCTTTCATCTCATTTTCCGCTTCCCACGTAGCTTCCTCTATGTGCTGACGTCGCCACAATACTTTAATTGAAGCAATTTCTTTGTTTCTCAATCTACGGTCTTGTCTATCAAGAATAGCAACCGGAACCTCCTCATACAATAATTCTTCATTAACCTCAATAGTCTCAACTGGAACGATGGTTGATGGATCTCCAACCACTTTCTTCAACATGGACACGTGACGGGTGCACTAATGACAATTCAGGGGGGTAATTGCAACCTATAAGCCACTTGCCCTATCCTTTGAGCAATCCAATATGGCCCGAAATACCTTGGGCTCAATTTCCCTTTCTTCCCAAACCGCATCACTCCCTTCATGGAAGATACTTTCAAGAATACCCAATCATTAACTTGGAATTTCAATTCTCTTCGACGAACATCCGCATAGGATTTTTGATGGCTCTGAGCGGTTTTCATCCTCTCCCGAATGATTCTGACCTTTTCCAATGCCTGGTGCACAAGATCTGGCCCTAACAATTCTGCTTCACCAACCTCGAACCACCCAATCGAATATCTACACCTCCTTCCGTACAATGCCTCAAATGGGGCCATCCGAATACTAGCGTGAAAGCTATTATTGTAAGCAAATTTGATAAGCGGTAAATGATCATCCCAACTAACCTTGAAGTCCAACACACAAGCCCGTAACATATCTTCAAGCGTCTGAATAGTCCGCTCTACCTGACCATCAGTCTGTGGATGGAAAGTTGTGCTGAGATTTACCTGAGTACCCAAACCTTGCTGAAATTTCCTCCAAAATTTATCCGTGAACTGGGCTCCTCGGTCTGACGGTCTGAGATAATGGAAACTGGAGTACCATGAAGCCTGACTATTTCCTTGGTATACAGTCGAGCGTACTGTTGTGCAGTATCGGTGGACTTGACCGGCAAGAAGTGCGCTGATTTTGTGAGTCAATCCACTATCACCCAAATTGAGTCGAACTTGCACTAAGTGCGAGGTAACCCTACCACTAAATCCATGTTGATCATTTCCCATTTCTACATTGGAATTTCCATAAGCTGAGTTAACCCACCAGGCCTCTGATGCTCGGCCTTCACCTGCTGACAATTCGGACATTTAGATACAAGGTCCGCCACACCTATTTTCATACCGTTCCACCAATAAATCTCCCGGAGATCTTGATACATTTTCGTAGAACTTGGGTGCACGGAATACCTGGAATTGTGAGCTTCCGCCATCACCCTCTCCCGAAGATTATCCACATCAGGAACACATAACCTTTCCTGGAACCGCAAAACACCACCATCGCTCCCGAGTGAAAATACCGAAATCTTGACATTCAAAACTGCCTCCTTCAACTGCGCCAATGCTGGATCAATAAACTACTTCTCCTTAACTTCCGCTACAAGTGATGATTCTGCCCCATTATGCACCATGACTTTCCCCTCGTCTGAGGTCGAGGGACAGACCCCCAGACTAGCCAATTGACAAACCTCCCGCGCCAACGGCCTCTGATCTTCCTCCAAATGAGCCAAACTACCCATAGACTTCCGACTAAGAGCGTCGGCCACTACGTTTGCTTTTCCCGGATGGTACAGAATGTTCATATCATAATCCATAAGAAATTTTAACCATCGTCGCTGCCTTAAATTCAACTCCTTCTGCTTGAACAAATATTGGAGACTCTTGTGGTCTGAGAACACGTCCACATGGACCCCATACAAATAATGCCGCCAGATTTATAATGGAAACGCAACTGCCGCGAGTTCTAAATCATGCGTCGGATAATTCTTCTCACGATTATTGAGTTGCTAGAAGCATAGGCTATAACTTTCTCATGTTGCATCAACACACATCCCAAACCAAGCCTTGAAGCATCACAATAAACCACAAATCCCTTTGTGCCTTCTGGCAAAGTTCACATCGGTGCTGAAGTCAATCTAGATTTCAATTCCTGAAAGCTCTTTTCATAAGCGTCAGACCATTGGAACTTAGTTGCCTTCTGCGTCAATTTAGTCAATGGGGAGGTGAGGGTAGATAAACCTTCCACAAACCTCCGATAATACCCGGCTAGACCCAAGAAACTGTGAATCTCTATCGGGGTCGTTGATCTAGGCCAATCCTTTACCGCTGTGATTTTCTGGGTATCAACCTTAATCCCTTCTCTGGAAACAACACGACCCAAAAATGTGACTAACTCCAACAAAAATTCACATTTTGAAAACGTGGCATACAATTGGTGCGGATGAAGAGTCTGCAGAACTGCCCTGAGGTGATTAGCATGATCCTTCCGACTTCGCGAGTAGACAAGGATGTCATCAATAAAAATAATCACGAAGGAGTCAAGAAACGGTTTGAAAACCCGATTCATAAGATCCATGAAAGTTGTTGGAGCATTGGTCAGTCCAAAGGACATTACCAAAAATTCAAAATGGCCATAACGAGTTCTGAAGGCGGTCTTAGGAATATCCTGCTCTCTGATCTTCAACTGGTGATACCCCGACCGTAAATCAATTTTGGAGAAGAACCTCGCACCCCGCAATTGGTCGAACAAATCATCTATCCGAGGCAATGGATACTTGTTTTTCATAATGACTTTGTTGAACTGCCGATAATCAATACACATCCGAAGCGACCCATCCTTCTTCCTGACGAAAAGAACCGGAGCGCCCCACGGTGACACACTCGGCCAAATGAACCCCTTCTCTAATAAGTCTTTCAACTACTCCTTTAACTCCCTCAACTCTGCTGGCGCCATTCTGTATGGTGGAATAGATATTGGCTGCGTATCTGGAAACACATCAATCCCGAAATCGATCTCTCTATCTGGCGGAATCCCTGGAAGCTCGTCCAGAAATACTTCAAGAAACTCATTCACGACCGGGACGGACTCGGGGGAAGACAATTCTGAAGTGGTGTCTGCAACTCCGACCAAATGATAAACACACCACTTTTTAATCATCTTCGAGGCCCTAAGGTAGGAAATAAACCTACCCTTTGGCACCACACCATCCCATTTCCACTCAATAACTGACTCATTAGGAAACTCTAGTCTCATAATTCTGGTTCGGCAGTCGAGTTTAGCAAAGCACGAGTAAAGACAATCCATTCCCATGATAACATCAAAATCTACCATCCCTAGTTCGATAAGATCGGTCGTGGTATCTCGACAACACGCCGTGGCAACACAATTCCTATAGACTCGTGCGGCTGTAATGGAATCACCAACCGGAGTCGACACAGAGAATGGCTCATGGAGCTGTTCGGGTTCTATCCCAAAACTTGAAGCAATAAATGGGGTAACATAAGATAAGGAGGACACCGGATCAATAAGAGCATAACAATCAAGGGCTTGAACAGCCAGAATACCTATAACAACATCCGGAGAAGCCTCCGCACTCTGGCGACCACTCAAAGCATATAACCGGCTGGGTCCACCTCTACCACGAGCTCCACCTCTAACTGCACCACGCCCCACTGGAGCTGGAGGACGTACTGAAGATGCGGCGACTGAAGAACCGGACGGCTGAGAAAAACCACTACCCATGCCCTGACTGGGCGCACGGCAATCCTGCCGAATATGACCTCTCACCCCACACCCGTAGACCGGGATATCCAGGTAACAAGTCTCGGTATGGAACCTCCCACACTTAGGGCATGGATCCCTCCTCTGTTGCTGGAACCTCCCTCCTGGACGACCGGACTAATGGGGTCTCCTACTGTCTGATCCTGGTCCCCAGCGACTGCTCTGCTGATAATGGTGCACTGATGGCGATGCACTGGATGAGGACTGAGCATAAGACTAGGATGGCCTTGATGGTCCTCTCCCCTGAACTGGTCTCCCTCCTCCAACTGAACTCCCCAAGTGGCCCGCTGATCGGGCCCTGCTGATACTCTCCCTCTCCGACCTTATCTTCAATTTTCTAGCCTCTGTGGCCTGGGCGAATCTCACTATCTTACCATAATTCATGTCTGAGTGCAAGGCAGTTGTAGCAGCTTCATTCAAAACCAAAGGACTGAGGCCCTGAACAAACCGTCAAACTCTGGCACCCATAGTCGATACCAACTGAGGAGCGTACTTGGACAACCTTACGAACTCCATGTGGTACTCCCACACACTCATATTACCCTGCTTGAGAACCTCAAACTCCGTAGCACGGGCGGCCATAGCCGGCAGGCAAGAAGTGATCCATGAAAGCGTCAACGAACTCATTCCATCTCGCCGGAGGACTTCCCTCCCCACGGGAATTCTCCCACATCTCGAACCATGAATACGCTGCTCCCTTCATCCTGTAGGATGCTAACTCAACCCCCTCTGTCTCGGTAGCCTTCATAACCCGAAGCGTCTTGCACATATCATCTAGAAAATACTGCGGATCGGCCTCCGGATCAATACCTGAGAACTCTGGAAGGGCCAACCGCAGAAACTGGTTGACTCTGGAACCGGTGGAATCTCCCTGCCCGCTAGAGGATGCAGGGGCAGCATGAGAGCCTTGGTCCTGAGCAGCCACTAACTGAGTCAACATATGAATAGCTCTCATGAGGTCCCCATCAGAAGTACCGGGACCTGAAGCTGGAACCGAAGAAGGATCAGGAATACCAGTGGGAGGGGTTGCAGCACCCTCTGCCGCAGCAGGAATAGGAACACTCTTGTCTGGAACAGAAAGGCCAGATGGATTCAAATTCGGGGACTCGCTCTCACCCGCACCATCGAGTATAGATTTCACAGCCACACTTGGGGTGGCATCGGCCTCTAAGCCGAGCCGAGCTCTCTTCTTTGGTGCCATTACTGAAAATTTTGGAACAGAGCACGAGTTAGACAAGAATATTTTCACTTTCCACTTCACCGCACGATATAGAATAACAATGAAAAGGTTGTTTCCTAAATGTCCATGTAGCCCCCTAATTATAGATGTGGTCGACAACACACCGATAAGAAGGGCTATACTAGACACGGCTCCGAGACATTTTAGCACACTTTTAAAACCTTAGGCTCTAATACCAAGTTTGTCATGCCCCAAAATCGAGGGACGCGACCTGCACTCAACCGGGTGACCCCAGTCAAGCGAACCTACTTTGCCTTTCCTACCCAATGCGCTTCCCCGTGTTTATATCATCCATTATTTATGTGAAGCAGTGGGATAAACTTAAAACTGTGCGATTACCACAATAAATCCAATTTTTCTTTTCCTCATTTTACATTATTATACTAGATTTCCCAAAACATACATAATAGATACAACATTTCCCAATACGGAACCCGATTACGAGCAAATACAACCGCTGCCTAAAATATATATATATATATACACCCACATAGTGTCTACGGAGCCTCTAAAAGTACTAGGAGTTTATACAATACTTGCCGGCAACAAGGCCCCGGCTATACCTTACAATACATAATATACTCAAAAGAAGATGGCATGAACTACACGTGGCCCCGAGAGGAAGTGGGGCTCACCAGTACAGCTGAGAAAGGATGAGGAGAAAGCACCACTAACGGCGAGCTGAGCAACCTGCTATGGACCCACCTACATCCATATAAAAAGATGTAGCGCCCCCGGCAAAAGGGACGTTAGCACTGTGGAATAGTACTAGTATGTATGAACAAACTTTATCCCAAGTACAATCAAACAATACACAATTAAGAGACAGTAATAGAACCAATCAATCAATGCACGTGGAAAGAAACAGCCAAAATCAACAAGTTTCACAATCTCTCCTTTTTCCCTTTCAACATCACCATATTCAAGAGTTTCCCGGATTTTTCATTTCGATAGTGATAATGATCACATTCCACCCTTATTACCTCGTCCACCCTCATTACCTCGGCCACCTTTATTGCCTCACACCTTATCAAGCTTATTGCTTTGTGTTGCGGCGTGCAACCCGATCCCACCTGACAATCATATTTCATAACATCAACCACAAACAATTATGTCACAAGAATCATCACTTCAAGGAATACAAGTTCATATCAACAATTTATGTATTTGGGCCCAAAGCACTATAACTCTCATCAAGTAGTAATTTCATGAACACGGTGTTGCCACAATCTCCCAATTCGGTTACATTGTTTCACAATACTCTTTTTCATTACTTTCCACGTATAGCTTTCAACTATTTTACACATTTCCACATTTGAGCACATTATCAATCTTTCATTCATTACACATCAAACACCTTTCACAACTTCATACAGCACAGTAGCATGACAATCAACCAGGAAAATCAGATAATAGAATCTCACGCCTCAACACGTCTGAATAATCAATTCACATATTTCCAAACAAGGTACACATACCAAATACTCGGACCCAACAAGAGGATTCTACGAAGGTTAAAGTTATCCATACATACCTCGAATCGGGATTTTCCCTTAATTTCTATCTCAAATCACCGGGCCTTCTAGCACCTTCAATCTAATTCATAATGCGGCACATTTAAACTTAGAATTAGGAATCATGAACATGTCTTGAACTCATTTGAGCTTTATATGAAACACTAGGTGTTATTTTCATATTAAATAACCCTTCTTTAGTTAAAGATTACCCCCAACCTATTTTCCTTAACTAGATTATGGTAGATTGGGTACATGCATGCAAGGTTCTTAACCCCGTCTTTATGAACTATCCTACCCATGCTTCATTTTAACAAAATCAGGAAATTTAGGGTCAATGGGGTGGAAGCTTACCTCTTAGAGTGAAGAAATTTGTGCTCTACTTGATTAGTTCCAAGCTTGAGTGATGAAGGAAGACCAATTTGATGAAGTTGGGACTTTCTCTCTCAAGAACCCACTCTTTCCTCTCTCTAATATCCCAGAAAAATGGTTAAAAATGAAGGGGAGGGGTGTTTTTAATGAACTGGGTTCGGGTGTTAAAATTAGAAAAATAGAAGCCTGACACAAGAATACGGTCGGGAATGTGATCGCATTCCTGACATGCGGTCCGCAAAATCAGCCGCATAAGGGCCCTCAAGATGGGCCAAAATTCGAAACACACTGCCCAGGTATGCGACCATTATGCGGTCCGCATACATGTTATGCGATCGCATAATGGGTCGCATAACTTCCCTCCCAAAACCAAAGGCACTAATGCGTCAGCTATGCGGTCCAAAGATTTGAAATGCGATCACATATTGGACCGCATAGTTGACCTCAAATGGGGTAGTGATATGCCCTTGTATGCGACCATTATGCGGTACGCATATATGTTATGCGATCGCATAGTGCGTCGCATAACACTTATTTTCTGGAAAATTTTATTCTTTAAGTCTCGGGGTACTTTTTACTCAATTTAGGTCCGTTTTAAAATTTTCCACAATAAAAACAACTCGGGGACTCATTCGGGCATTATTTTAAAATGAGAAAATGTTACGGGTCTTTACACTTGGCGTGACAATCAAGAATAGCATAATAGGGAGACAGCCAATCCATACCCAATATAACATCGAAATCTACCAAACTGAGTAGTAGCAAATCAGTTGTGGTCTCAAAACCACTGATAGTAATCAAACATGACTGATATACGCAGTCCACAACAAGAGAATCTCCCACCGGAGTAGAAACATAAACAGGGGAACTCAAAGAGCCCCGGGCTATCCCCAGATGTGAAGCAAAATAGGAAGACACATATGAATATGTAGAGCGTGGGTCAAATAATACTGATGCATCCCTATGACAAACGGGAACAATATCTGTAATGACTGAATCTGAAGCAATAGCCTTGGACCGGGCTGGAAGAGCATAGTATCTGGCCTGGCCTCCCCCTCTAGGGTGACCTCAACCTCCCTGACCTCTACCTCGAGCTGCCTGAGGTGGTGGGGTAGCCTGATAAATCTGAGGGGGTGCACCCTAATAAGTCTGAGGTGGTGTGCCCCTCCTCGCTCTGGGGAAATCTCTAATCATATGATGAGGTTCACCACACTCAAAGCAACCCCTCGGAGGACGTGGCGGCCGCTGCTGAGTCTGAACTGGCTTGCTGGGCTGACCAGTGATAGCATCTCGAGCAGGAGGCAGCTGAGATACTGGTGGTGCATAATAAGGCTCCTGAGGTCTAGGAGGAGCTGGAATACCGCTGGCTGCTGGAAGAGCTGAATGAACAGGGCGACTCACAAAAACCCTACCATAACGTGTTGCTGGTGCACGGGCTCTTGAAAAATGACCAGTCTCTCAAGACCTCTTGGCCTCTCTCTCCTCCATGTCCCGGGCCAACATAGTCTCAATCCTCCGGGCAATACTCACGGCCTGCTGGTAAGTAATATCAGTCTCCAGCTCTCTAGACGTACTGGTCCGAATACTGGGGTGGAGTCCCTCAATAAAGCGCCAAACCCTCTCTCTGACAGGGATAACCAAAGCTGGTGCATGGCGAGCCAAATCGCTGAAACGGACTGCATACTCTGACACAGTCATGGCACCCTGGCGTAGCTGCTCAAACTCCACACGCCAAGCATCCCTGAAGCTCTGAGGGACAAACTCAAGTAAGAACATCTCGGAAAAATGAGCCCAAGTAAGTGAAGCTGCCTCGCCCGGGCTACTAAGCTCAAAAGCACGCCACCACGGATAAGTTGCTCCCCTCAGCTGGAAAGCAGTGAAAGAAACCCCACTCGTCTCTACAATACCCATAGTGCGGAGAATTCGATGACAGCCCTCAAGAAAACCCAGGGCGATCTCCGAAGCTAGTCCGTTGAACTCAGGTGGGTGGTACTTCTTGTACCTCTCAAATCGGAGTTGCTCTGCCTCAGGAACAGCTATCCTAGTCTCATGCTGAGCTGGAGCTACTGGGGGCATAGGAATATACTCTGGGACCTGCCCAATATGGACTCTCTGCTCAGGAGTACGGGCCGCGGGAGTCTGTGTCCCTCCTCCAGCCTGGGATGTAGCTGGGGCTATCAGGAGTAGACCCGCCTGAGACAGAGTACTGAAAGCACTCAAGAACTGGGCCAATGTCTCCTGGAGGTCTGGAGTAACAGTAGGGACCTCCTGTACCCCTCCAACTGTAGCTACTGGGGGCTCCTCTACCTCTACTCTGGCCGGTGCTCGGGCTGCACCATGTGCTCGTCCCCTACCCCGGCCCCTGCCTTCAATGGCTCTGACTGGGGGCTCGGGTGCCTGGTCATCAGTACGTCCGAGACGGGTACGAACCATCTGCAAGCAAGAATAGAATAGATTTTAAGAATTTGATGACAGTAACTAGCACGATAAGGAATTCCAAAGAATTTGATTATTCTTAACAGTTACATAGCCTCTCGAAGATAGATACGGACGTCTCCGTACCGATCCGCGAGACTCTAATAAACCGGCTTTAGACTTGTGACTCCTATGAACCTAGACGCTTTGATACCAACTTGTCACGACCCAATTTACCCTCCGAAAGGTATCGTGACGGCACCTAGTCTCTATGACTAGGTAAGCCTAGAATTTTGCGGGAAATAACAGAATCAATAAAATAAAGACAGAAAGGATAGTAAATAGATATAACGTAGCTGCTCAGCATATACAGTTTTACTTCCCAAAACCTGTAATGTCACTGTAGTCACAAGCTCTTTAACAAATATGGCTTTATACAATGAAACATCGGGAAAATGTACAAGTCTTTCTATGCCTATGCTAGAGTAGAAGGGGACTCGTGGGATTCTACGGACGCGGCAGAATTACCTTGCGGTCTCCTAGCTGATGGTAGACAACTCCAAGACACGATACTGAGTGCTGGTACCTGGATCTGCACATGGGAAAACATGTGCAGGAAAGGGTGTGAGTACTCCACATTCGGTACTCCGTAAGTGCCAAGCCTAACCCCAGTCAAGTAGTGACGAGATCAGGTTGAGGCCCTACTGAGTTTGTAAAACAAGTCAATATACAATTTTAAAATAGTGAGAGATACACAAGCAATGATAAACAGGATTAACGAAAGCAGAAAGATTTAATAACATAAAGAGAGCCCTCGGCTCAGCACAACATATATCTCAACAATAAATGTGCAATGCAGCACACGGGGAAACCTCCCGGATCTCAGTTTGTAGTCCCAATTTAAACATGCTATGCAGTACAGGGGGAAAGCTCCCGGATCTCTGTCCGTAGTCCCAATTTAAATATGCATTTTAGTACAGGGGGGAAAGCTCCCCGATCTCGGTCCGTAGTCCCAATTTAAATATGAAATGCAGTACAGAGGGAAAGCTCTTGGATCTCGGTCTGTAGTCCCAATATGAATATGCAAAGTAGAAGTATATCAACTATGGCTTAATTAAACAATCCAGGAAGAACAAGAGGCAAGAATAGAGCAAAACTGCCTAAGCATGATGTGACTAGTAGCAAATAAGGGAAATCAAGTCCGAACAGGTAGGCATGCTTACACTTAGGCTATCTACTCAATTAAGATAGGAAACAGTAATATATGAATGAAAATGAGCGTTTTCATGGGAGAAAAATAGGATTTTAGCAACAATGACCCGTGTACGCACTCGTCACCTCGCGTACACAGCGTCCACATAACAAAATCAGTATAAAAATGCCTAAGGGAAGATCCCCAACACAGAATTAGGCAAACCACTTACCTGGACTGCGCTAGTCAACTCAATACCAAGCTCTTGCCACGAGTATCGGACTCCAGGTGGCCCAAATCTATTCAAATCGATTGCACGGTGTAAATATCACTTCAAGGGAACAAGATAGCTAATTATTTATAAGCTAGCACAATTTAGAAAATTCACCCAAAAGGTCTCCCGGGCCCACGTCTCGGAATCGGTTAAAATTTATATTTTCCGGACACCCATTCACTCACAAGTCTAACCATATAAGAATCTCTCAAATCGGAGGTCAAATACCCAACCAAAACTCAATAATTCGGTCAATGAAATTCATCCCATTTTCCCCAAAATTTTCGAAATTAAAGGTTGAATATAAGATTGGAATCATGGAATATGATCTATAAGGGATAGAAATCACTTACCCAAGTTACCCAGGTGCAAAAGTCTTCAAAAATCGCCCTTCCCGAGCTCTCAAATTCGAAAAATATGAAAAAGGCATAAACCCTCAGATTTGGGGTTTTAATATTCTGCCCAAGCATTTTCCTTATGCGATCGCGTACAATGAGTCGCGATCGCGGAGAGTAATGAAACACGCGCCTGAAATACCTTCATCACGATCGTGATTAAAGGTATGCGATCGTAAACCTTCTGACCCTACAGCAATGCGATCGCGGCTGAGGCCACGCGACCGCATAGAGCAAAACACTGCACCTCCCCCAGCCTTAGGATACCTTACGCAATCGCGATCCTGGGCGTGCAATCGCGGAGACCAACTTACCTGAACAGTGCGATCACAGCTGGACTTGTGTGATCGCGAAGCACAATTTTTGACCACCTCAACCTAACACTACGCGATCGCGGACTTACTCACACGATCGCAGAGTACACTTAGCTGTTGCTGTAAAACCAGAAAAACCAGCAAAGGACTTAGGCCAAAATACGCCCATTTGGGCACTCGAAACACACCTGAAGCCCACGGGACCTCAACCAAGACTACCAACCAACCCTAATACCTCATTCAAACTTGGTCGAGCCTCAACAACACATCTCATAACATCAAAATCATCAATTATGCATAGATTCAAGCCTAAGAATTTAGGAAATTTTTAGAATCCACATCTGACATCGAAACACATCTAAACTCATCCGAATGACCTCAAATTTTGCACACAGGTCATAAACGACATTACGAACCTGCTGTCGCTTTCGGAAATCCATTCCGAGTCCGATATCCAAATCTCACCTATCGGCCGAAATCGCCGAATTTCTAACTTTCGCCAAATCAAGCCTAAATCCACAACCGACCTCGAAAACACATTCCGAGCATGCTCCTAACCCCGAAATCACCCAACGGAACTAACGGAGTCAACGGAATTCCATTCCAGATCCGTCTTCACATAGTTCTAGCTACGGCCAGAATTCTAAAGTTAAATTCCACATTTATGGACTATGTGTCCAAAATCACCCCGCATTTCATCACTCAATGCACCGACAAGTTCCAATAACATAAATAGACATGAGAGAAACGGTAAATAGGGGATCGGGGTGTTAATTCTTAAAACGACCGACCGGATCATTACAAAATCGCTCAAATTCGAGCTCTAGAACTCCAAAAATGTTTAAAATGGCTAACCCTTTGAATAGAGTACTATATATTCTGCCCAGGTATTAATGCATCGCGATCACGGAACATCACTCGCGATCGAGAAGAAGAGAAATGAAAGCTGCCAAAATCGTGCTACGCGAATGTGGTGAACAAAAACCCAGACCTTATGCAAACGCGTTTGTGCACTCGCGAACGCGAAGAGAAATTTTCCTGATGCCCCTAGTCTGACTTACCTCTACGCGAACACATACATGTGGATGTGAATGCGAAGACAAGGATCTTCCAACCTTCACGAATGCGAGACTACCTTCGTGAACGCGAAGGACAATTGTTGTATGCCTCAAATAACACTATGCAAACACGATGCTCCATCACGAACGCGATTAAGAACACCAGACACCACCAGATCAGAAATCCAAAAACAGAAGGAGATAGCCCGTAACCCATCTAAAACACACCCGGGACCCCCGGGCCCCATCTAAACACATTACCAAGTTCCATAACCTAACATGGACTTGCTGGACGTCTCAAATAACATCAAACAATGTCAAAACTATGAATCATACCGTGAATCGAACTCATGAACTTTTAAATCTTCCAACTTCTAAAACTCACGTCGAAACCTATCAAACCAACCCGGAATGATGTCAAATTTTGCATGGAAGTCCCAAATGATATAACGGAGTTGTTCCAACTCTCGGAATCACATTCCGACCCCGATATCACCAAAGTCAGATCTTGGTCAAACCTCTCAACCTTCCAAACTTCAACTTTTCCAACTTTCGCCGAAATGCTTCAAATTACCCTACGGACCTCCAAATCCAAATCCGGATGCACGCCTAAATTCAAAATCACTATAAGAAGTTGTTGAATCATCATAATCCCATTCCAGAGTCGTTTACACAATAGTCAAATTTCGGTCAACTCTTATAGCTTAAGCTTCCAAAACTAGAATCATTCTTCCAAATTGACTCCGAGTCATCCGGTAACTGAACTCGACCATGCATTCAAGTCATAACACATAATCCGAAGTTGTTCACGACCTTATGCCGTCAAACAGGACTTAAATTCTCAAAACGACCGGCCGGGTTGTTACACCATTTTTCATAGAAGCAAAGCCTTGGCAACATCACATATGATAATCTTGTTTCCCGTTATTTTGTTTCACGTGCCCTAAGATCATCTGATGTTAGAATTTGAGTATTAGACAGCTCAATACAAAGGCTTCTTCCACTCCTACCACTTCTTTTCAATTTAAGTTTTCCTCGTACATCTAGCCACTTTTTTAACTCTCAAGCTGCCTCCGCATCATCCTTTGTTAACATAAATCAATCACACCTCTCAGCTTGAATTAAAACCCTTTAAAAGAAGTTTTTCCAAAATTTTAATAGAGTCTATTACTTCTGCCCATGTTCTAAAATTACCATTTGTCTTACCATATATAATCATATAAAACTAGAATTTTTTATCTTTATTTCCTATAATAAAATATTCACACAATACATTCATGCATGCGATGACATATTTTATATCTTTTGCATTTTTGTTATAAGTAATACAAAGATTGTCTACCAACCATTTTTGTTGCTTATCTAAAATAATATATTCTTCTTGTTTGAAAGAAATATTTTATTTTGGGAAACAAATAAGTCGTTGCTTTCCAAAGTGATTCTTTCAATAGACTACGAATATGCAGATCATGATTGAGGTCTGAAATGAACATTCTTTAGCAGAGTCTGCTAATATGTCTCTGAAGACTTTGTCTATCTTACCTTTGTCTGTCTATGTCTTAGCCTTTCTAGCTCTGGAATCGAATCTTTCACATTTTGCTGGATATGTAGAAGAATAACATTGTTAAACGAATTAATCTATTTAATTCATCAGCAAAAGTGTTGTCTCTTCCTTTAATATTTCCAAAGATAACTTTGTTAAATATTGATATTATGTCTAGAAATTTCATTTGTTCTAACTAATATTTCTAATTTATTCAAAATATACAATTTAAAATTATTTAACACATACATGACAGTTAATATTTCTGCATCTATACTAATCATAATACCTTTTTCTTTATACTTACAACTCTGGTATGCACAAATTCTTCCTTCAGTCTTATGTCACGATCCGGAATTTCCGTCATCGGGATCATGATGGCACCTAACATTCCACTTGCTAGGCAAGCCAACGCTAGAGCATTATTAAGCTTAACCTTATTCAATTCAGTCAACAAGAGCAATAAATTAAGATGAAATACAACGAATACGGACTAATATAAAGACTTCAACATTTACAACCACCCGAATTTGGAGTCACAATTCATGAGCTACTAAGATAGCTACAAACAGAGTCTGAAGAAGGAAAAATACATTATTTTGAAGTAGAAAAACAGTAAATTATAAAGCTAAGAAGAGACTCCAGGGTCTGCGGATGCCAGCAGATCTACCTTGGGTCTCCTGGCAACAAACCCGACAGCTAATCTCTCAATCAACCAGAGCTGGTACCAAAATCTGCACAGAAAGTGTAAAGTGCAGTATCAGTACAACCTACCCCATGTACTAGTAAGTGTCGAGCCTAACCTCAACAAAGTAGTGGCGAGGCTAAGACAAGACACCCACAATCAAACATGTATATATATATATACACACACACACACACACACGAATAACAGTAATGAAGAACTAAACATGTAATATTGGGAGGGAAAAACATGTTGAGGGGGATACGAGATAAAGAACTACATCATAATGATAACTTGAGGAACCAATATACTATGAATCAATAGAAAATAGTGAACACAGTAAAGGAAAAATGCACGGCATCACCCTTCGTGCTTTTACTCTCATCCTCACCATGAAATTAATAGAAACGGCATGGCATCACCCTTCGTGCATCAACTCTCATAACATGGCACGACATCACCCTTCGTGCATTATACTTACAATATGGCATGGCATCACCCTTCGTACATTAACACTCTCAACCTCACATAAAGTCAATAGAAATTGCACGACATCACCCTTCGTGCATTAACGCTCTCCCTTACCATAATGCAATGAACAAATCACAACAGGGAGATAAAATAACAAGTACAAGTCTTACTTCCACAATGTCAACCCCAACTTCAAAATCAATACTCAAATATCACCAAAAGATTCGTAAACATGATAAAAGTGATCGAGTTAACAATACTAGTCTAAAGATGGATAATATGAACAAAGGAAGCTATAATTGCAAGAAACTAAACCCCACCCGCATGGTTTAACCCGAATACAATGCATAGGTACTCGTCATCTCACATATGCGCTGTTCCCAATAATTAAACAAGTAGCAATTAGGCAAACAATTCATATTCCCTCAAGACAAGTGTTGGTTGATTTCCCAATGCACACGCAAGTGTACGTGGTCGACAAGTAATATAGGAA
>MDKI01056927.1:0-14620 GCA_005239505.1 Nicotiana paniculata
AATCAATTGATTTATTGGGATTTTTATAGGACGATATGGCGAGCGAAAATCACATGCTCACAGATAGAACAACTATTGTTGTACTCAATGGGTGCGCTTTGTCCATGTAAAAGTATTTTAAGATCTTTTTTGTATAAGCAGATTGATGGATAAAGATTCCGTCTGCTAAATATCCAATTTGCAGACTAAGATAAAGTTTTGTCTTTCCGAGATCTTTCATCATAAATTCTTTCTTAAGATATTCAATTGCCTTTTGGAGCTCTTCTAGAGTTCCAACAAGATTTATGTCATCAATATAAACAACAAGGATAACAAATTCTGATGACATCTTCATTATAAAATACATGGACAAATAACATCACTCACGTAACCTTTTTTCAGCAAATATTCACTGAGGCGATTATACCACAAACACCCAAATTATTTTAAATGGTACAATGACCTTTGTAATCTGATCGAGTACATTTATCGAGACTTTGAACTATATGCTTCATGCCTTTTAAATCCTTCAGGGATATTCATATAGATTTAATCAAAGAGTCATATAAGTTATGACTTGCATTTAAATGGCATGACATCTTCAGATGTCTGGACTACAGGTCCGATCCTCACAATCCTTTACAATATTGTGCACTATATTGTATCAAAGATATCGTCGACGATCATTTGGTATCAGTTCCTAAGCGACATAACTTGTTGAGATCTCATCACTTTCCTTATTTCAAGTACCTGAACTTCTTCTGGAGTTTCATGAAATGTTATGTCGTGGGCTCTTCTAGAGCTCATTTTTCTCCTTATTATGATCATTTTGATCATTTTCTCCTATCCTTTTCAAGGATTATTACCTTTGGAACCGATTGTTCTACCACGCTTCATGCGTACAGTAAACTCCATCCTTCAGGGACTTTAATTTTAATAGGAGCATTCGCAGCTGAAATATGATATTTAATTATGGATCAACAAATGCTTCAGGCATTTGACTTGAATTACCTTCTGAGTGAGGATCATACTAATGATAATTCGATTCGTAGAGCATATTTTTCAGCTGTTTATTTCATCACCCAAATGTTAGAAAAAACTAACATATATCCCCAATATTCTTTGGGAAACATATCTTTGTGCATTGTGATAGAGAAATTAATCATATACCACACATCAAAAGATAGTAGTAAAAATATTTGGTTTCTAATCCTAAACCAATTGTGAGGGGAGGAATGATCATATATTATTGGCCTGATGCATATAAGTGTTGCTATATGCAATTTAGAAAATCTTAGACCAACACATGAGGCTTTGTTCTCATAAGCGATAGTTTAGACTTTAATAGGAGGTATTCAATGCTAAACTAGCTTGGATATAAACCAGCATCATCAAGATCAACTATCTTGATTTCATAATCTGAAATTTATGCTCTTAATTGATAAAAGCAATTTCAAATGCCAAACTGCAGGTTGGCAATAATCGCACATGTAATCATCTCATATATGCATCTATAAGTGGTTCACACGATAGGTGAATGAGCCCATATTCACCTTTTATATATTTCAGATTAGGGTCTTAGTCCCAACTTTAGCTGGTATAATCAATTTATTATGAGAACAAGCAACACAAGAGAATTCTTGAAGAATCTTCTAGTTCTTCAGTATATGCTTATTTGAATTCTCAAATAGCTCATCTAAAAATGGAAAATGGAAACTTCAGGTTTATCATGGCATGTGCTATCTCTTAGTAAACTTCTGGTTTACTATAGCATAAACCTTTGCATTAGTAAACTTCTGATTTATTGTGTCTACTTTTGTATTAGCAAATTTCTGATTTACTGTAGCTACTTTTGCCTCAGTAAAACTTCTGGTTTACTGTGACTGCTTTTGCATTAGTAAACTTCTGGTTTACTGTGATACATGATATAATACAAATTGAAGAATATGACGGATAACTTCCCATATACATATTATTACCCCCTATGATTGTGGAAACATGAAGATGTTCAATCTTCCAGTCATTTTTAGTCTTAATATGATAACTATTTGTATTAGTAAACTTCAGGTTTACTACAATATATGTTTGACCATAATCATATAATATGAATGACATATTTGTATATAAGCTCTTCGAGAGCCTTCGTTTATTATCCACAATCTAATATTTATCAGACACAACTGGTGTCATGTGTCTTCTAGACAAGCGGTTAGCTCTTCAGGAGTTATTGATATATTTTGTACTATCAAATATTGCTCAGACACTTCTGGTATCATCAGAGAAAATCTTAATCAAATAAATAATATAAAGACAATTCTAAATTATAAATGTAAGAAACTAAGAATTTCAGTAATTTTACCACCAACTTTGTGACAAATGTCTCTTTCAGGGAGACATACCATTAACATCTGAACATTTTATATCTAAGCGGCAACCACATAGTCAATACATCATTCAGGGAAAGATATATGAGTTGTTATTTCCTTCGGGGAACTCAATAACTAACCATAATATATTAATGTGGTGCAGTAGAAAACATTCTACAAGAATGCATTTGCCTTAGAATGATACTTAATAAAAATTTCAAGATGTTTTACGTACAACATGTACGTGCGGCAATGATTTTTATGCTACAAAATAATATTTATATCCTCTGTTATTCTAGCTCTTCAGGAGGTGAGTAGAGGTATTTCTTCATTCACTCCAGGGAATGAAAATGTGCTTAAAAAATAACTTTGAATAGCTCATTATTTTGTTTAAGCACGGAAAGTCACACTTTCATAATATTTTCCTACTTCAGGAGGAAATTTCAATTGTGTTACTTCTTGAGGAGAAAATTTAAAATACGAAATATTGAGTATATATTCTCTCAATCATATTACCTTTTCTGGAGGTGAATTGTAATATATTTACATCAAGAGCGCGTTCATATATTGTCACATTCACTTCAGGGAATGGATTAATATTTATCAAAAGTTCTCATCCTTCAGGTAATGGAACATAATTATCTGAACGTGCATTAATCACACCAAATTGTGTGATGGCTTAGAAATGCTACTTCAGGAGCAAATAGAGGCATGCAAGTAATATAGAGAAATTTTCTCTAACTTATCTTCAATTGTAACCATAGAAAGCCTAAATTATCACTTCTGGTGGTCATAGGCATATACCACTTCTGGTGGTTAACAAAACTTAGTTACAATGAGATATACGAAACACAACCACTTCTGGTGGTTGTATATTTCTTGCAAACTCTGCTAGAGTTTAAGTGAACCATAAAATTAAGTCATAACAAGACTTAGGAAATATGCCACTGCCGATGACTATATTTTTTGAAAGCTTCCATACTTAGCCATCAATAAAGATGAAAATAATAAATCATGGTCCCTTCTCGCAATATTTTTCTTCAGGAACAAATTTATGGCATGAACTGCTAAGTGAATCAGTTATGTTCCTTAGGACCAATGAACAAAAATCATATTGTTAGTAGAAAAAACAAGAATATCTGATATGAAGGAAGTACTAACCTTTTGAGTAGAATTCTTAATTACAACGATTGGATCTGATTTATATCCATGGACTTTCTAACTCAACTCGACAAATAGTTAGAGTTAAACAATATATGAAAGTGCAAAAATTAATGTCACAAGTCCTTTGCTACAAACCTACTTCAAGATAGCAAAGCAACAAAGGAAAATAATTTGTCGTTTATAAAGACAAAGTGATATAGTAAAACCTTTAAGCCAAACATGAAACTATTTTCATGCTTACTTTGCTAATATGGAAATAAAATAATGACACCAAAGAAATATCAATCGTTCAACCCCATGTAAAAATGGTAGAAATCCATAAATACAACAGTTTGATCTTACTTACAACGAGAACTGATGCCTTCGGACGAGGATAACTACGTCTTTCAAAGTATGTGCTCAAGGCAGAGTCTCCTGCTGATAACGTGTTATGAAATAACGAATGTAAAGAAATAAACTGAAGATAAGTATAAATAGAGAGAGATTGATATCTTATTCAATTTTCAAATTGATGTGCATAATGAACTGAAATCTCCTCTATTTATAGAAGAAGGAAGCTGCTGTGTAAATTGCTACTGCAAGTTGCTGTGTAAGCTGCTACTGCAAGCTGTTGTGTAACCTACTGCAAGTTGCTGTGTAAGCTGCTTGTAAGTTGTTTGTAAGCTGCTACTGTACCAGATGTAGATAATCTTCTAGTGGGGTAATGTTTATCGATAAATGAGTACCGAAATTATAAGCTTCTTCAGGAAGCTTATTTTCAATAGAATACCAAATAGATAAATATATTTACGGCCGAGTCCCATATGGATAAATTTTGGAAAACTTATGAACATCCGTAATATAATATATATTTATAACAATGTCCTAATTTGTATTAAAAAATTAAATACATTAGAACTCCGTTTTATGAGAGCCAAGTGCGAATTTCCTTCACCTCTATGAAATATTTTAATTCCCTTCCCTTAATTTACAGACAAGAAAAGTATAAACAAAGATAAAGTGTACAATTATATTTCGGATTTGACAATTTTCCAATGATCTTATTCTAATCTTCTCCATCTGACCCGTAATGGCCCGACGAAATCATACGACGGAGCTAGGATGTATAGCCTGCGAAGATTTGACGGAGCTCGGCGCCGGCAAAGAAGGTTGGCTTGTAAACAACCCTAATCTCCTCACCGCTCTCGACACTCACTCTCTCGCATTAGCCAACCGCTCGATTGTTCTCATTCTTCATTGGTCCGAAGGATCCGACCCGGTAAGTAACCGGGTGAAGATCGTGCCCGAACTTTCTCCAATCGAGGCTGAGTATATATCGGCGATCGCGTGGTTAGTCTTTGATGATATCAAAGTTCTCGCTTTGGGCACTTCTCGTGGTTATTTGTTGACTTACTCTCTCCGTGGTGATCTCATTCACAAACAGGTACCGACTTTTCCAAGTTCATAGTTTGCCAAAGCAGCATAATTATTACTGTGCTCTTTATCAATATAACAATAACAAATAAAAATAATAGTGATAATATAAATGTATGCTGTGATTTGATTTGGGACTGATTTTTGTGTGAAGAAGCTGTTTGAGTGGATCAGGGGAAACAATTATGGTTGTCTAACATAACAATAAAAATAAAAAGATTTTAATTTGGGTGTGCGTTGATAGCGTTGATGGCTTATGAAGGGGAAAGGAAATGGACAGTGAACAGGCTGTAATATTTGTTTTCTCGGAGAACGTTTGTTCAACAATAGTGTTACTTTTAGTAATGAGACAAAATGTCAAAGAAAGAGCTAAACAAGCACTAGATAAGCACGTTGGTGCTTCCTGAATGGATTAAGAAGTTGTTGCACATGCTGTATCCTTCATTCGATTGAACTTGCTATGTCTTCCTCTTTCTGCTATAAGAAGAACTGATAGGGAATAAAGAAAGGAAAGACTCAATCTTTATTCTTCAGCAATGCATTTGAGTTGTCTTCCTTGACAATGTGTACTTTGGTTCGACATTATATGTTGTTTGATTTCTAGTGTCCTTTCGCTGTGCCATAAGATAATTAGCAAACTGACAAGAACTTTTGTGTGGCAGATAGTAAGCCCTGGGAAGATTCTCAGATTGAGAGTCCGTGGAACCAAGAGAGATTTGACCCAAGATGCATCATCAGAAGAGGTCTGTGTTGTTATGTCAGGTGTTATTGCTCGGTTTGATGGATCTGACTTTCAGGTACTCCGATATTCTCGCAGTTACAGGAAACACTAGTTTTTTTAATTTATCAAGTATAATACGAGAACATCTATTTTTCAGAAGTTTAGGATCTCTATGCCGTATTACTAATTCCTGTTGGCAATAAAATGCAGAATATGCTTCAGAGGTGGTTTCGGGAAAGACACTCCCAGTTCTGGGATGAAAGAGATTCTGAAAATTCGATAGATACTTTTGGTAGGCTTCCATACCAGTTATGGAATGTAAGTAAGTATGGTCCTTGTGTTGACGCTGCCATCACTGGTCTGATGCCCCCTCCTCTGCTGGAAATCCAGGTAATATTTAATTTCTAACTGTATCAAATCAGTACTTTCTTTTCTTCCTTTTATACAAGGCATACGTTTTACTGGGATTTGTTGTTTTCTCAACCCCTTCACCCACCAAAAATGAATTTTTACTGCCCAAATGAGATGCTATTTTTTGTCCTATGACTTTCGGAAATTTTCTGAAGTTATTCTGGTATTTGAATTCAGCTGCCTTTGTTGTTGGGCAGTCAAGTCAGCGTTATTATTGCGCAATCACTGTTGGAGATGACGCTGTGATTTCTGCTTATCGGTTAGTCTGCAGCATATTGTATTCAGTGCAGTTTATGGTTCTTTCCAAGATCACATTTAAATTTTTAATCTAGAAAGCTGTTCTCACTCCCATTTCTTACTTTATTTTACTGAATTGAGTTTCTCTTCACACTTTCAAGACTTTCTGTAGACCGAAGCCGATCAATAGTAGGGGCTATTCTCTCAAAGGTTGTGCCTGCAACTTTTTCGACAATAACTTCTATCTCAAAAATGTTATGGAGAAGTGATCCAACTCCCGCCAAAAGACCAGAACCAAAGCCTCAGCCTTTTGCTCGAGGTAGATGGTATTTCTTCATCTGTTGAAAGAATTTTTTATTCTGTTCTCTTTATGTAGTTTCTCTATGTAGTTAATCATTATATCTGTAGAGGTTGTTCATGTATCACTGCTTTTACATGTCAAATGCTAAATTATTTTTCACCTTCCAGGCATCCTGCCATCTCTCCTTTACTTCTTTGAACTTTCATCTATATATCAAGACTGAAAGAAGGTGTTCTTTTCTACAAGTTTATCTTCGAGTTAGAAAGTAGTTTGTAAGCCACTGGGCAGGAACTGAATTGCCAAAAGTTTGTTATAAAGTCTGTAGGAGTTTTTGGGTGGAGTCTTCTTTGGGATAATTAAGATTTAAGTGATCAATTCTTTCTCTATCTATAAAGTTAGCTCTATGTATTTCTTTCTTGTACCTTCTCCCCTCCCGTCTCCCTCCCTGTTTATTGCGGTACTAGGTAACTATAACTTTCATTATCTCATACAATATATTCATGTATTTTTATAGGCGATCGTTACAAAGTTTCAACGTCCTCTCTTTTTTTTGAACAAGTTTCAACCTGTTTTTAACTACTGTAACTAGTTGGAGAAAAAGTTAAAATGGGCTCGGCAGTTGGCACTTTAATGCAAGTTGGAGAAAATTTATGAGGAAAATAGTATGTAGAATTTATTTATCAGTACAATGTAACATTGATTTTTGTATAGGGATCATTTTTGTGCAGAGTCTCTAGTCGCTCTTGTAATACCAGGGTTGCATTTGGTGTTGCTCGGATCCTTCAAAACCCTTGCTACACCTGTGTCGTGTCCAACACGACTTGGGTATGGGTGAGGGATCTGCACTGGATTTGGTCAACCTAACTTGGGTGTTTTGACTACACTACTGCCTAGAAGTATAGGTTGATTGGTATTAGTTTGAAATTTTGTTTATTTCATGTATATATTCACATAAAGTACTAGAACACTTTGCTACTATACGAGATAACTCATGAATAAATCATTAAGTGTTTGGAATGAATTTAATTATACTAGCTTCGATTTAATGACTTCAACTAATTGTCACAATATATATGTACTCATATATGCCGTAATATACATTATTGGTTGTATCTTAACACCCGTACCCGTACTCCAATCCTTAGATTTAGGTGATGACGAATCTGACTTCTAGATCCACGCTCGTGTTGGGTGCCCACACTGGTATCCCAACAACATAGGTTGCAGTAAATCAAATTTTGTGGTGTATAGGCTATTGCAAGTAGAAGGAGACACCCTTTGTGTCGCTAGGTGGAGAAAAAAGTTTTAGTATAATGGTGTACCATATGTTGTATTAACTGTGTACATGACAGCCCCTTTTTTCAAGAAAAACCTGTTCAATTATTTCTCGTTATCTTTCTAGACTTGGAGAAAACATGGTTCAATATTGATTGGACCAAACCATGGTAATTTTGTTTATGTTTTCTCTGGGCTTTGGGTAATTTACTTCCCAACTTTGTGCTGACTGTCAGTCAGCAAGCTGAACCTGGCAATGCAGGACGGTAAAATAAACACTATAGTTTCTAGGTAAGCCGTAAAACTCAAATAGTAACCCTGGCATATTGCTTTCCAATTGAGGTTTTATATGTGAAGTGGAGAAGGCTAAAGTTATCTTCTGGGTGATTCTTCTATTGCTCCTTAGTTTTTCAGTTGAAGTCCTAGGTTCTCAATAATTCATCTGTTAATGCAAATTTTAGCTTTTCTTTTTAGCTTCCATGTTTTACGTAATTGTACTTCAGATTTTTTCATATACTCGAGTATCTATTTTTGATGTCAATATAGCTGACATAATGTCATTGTAAATTTGCTATTTTTTGGCAGCTTCTCCTTTGACTTGCTTTAAGGATCATCCTAGAAAGGGCGAGAAGCTGACGTTATCACCTAGTGGTACTTTGGCTGCAATAACTGATTCTCTTGGTCGTATCTTACTCTTAGACACTCAGGCCCTTGTGGTGGTCCGTCTGTGGAAGGTTCGTTCTATGCTCCTATTTGTAATTGTTTAGTGCGGTTTATCCAAATTATGAATAGTTACATAAGTGATCATTAGACGGCGAAGAAAATATACTTGTGTAGTTCCGGTAGAATAATGTTTGATTATTAGTTCACTGAATCAACTTTTTATATAAGAACTGAATCTCAGTGTTGACTAGAAAATTGGATTTAACAAATAATTTTGAGTAGTTCAGTTGAAATATTCCATAGCAAACTAGCCCCAAGTATCTTTCCGGGTTTATCGCCTGATATAATGATGAACATATTGGTTTGCAGGGTTACCGTGATGCAAGTTGTCTATTTGTCGAGATGCTTGCCAGTAAGGATGTTGAAACATCTAGATCTGCTTACGGTGAACACGTGAAGAGTGATTATTGCCTCTGTCTAGCGATTCATGCACCGCGTAAAGGGATTGTTGAGGTAGTTTGCTACATTCTCTGCTGTATCACTCTTCTCATTCATCTCAGCTCCATTTTTATGTATATACTTCAGACTCACTGAAAGTAACTCAATAAAGCCACGGCTACTATCCTTTTGCGAAATGATTATTAGAGTAAACCACAAACACATATGTCTGATTTGTTGTTTGCCATGTGAAAACTGTATCTGATGAAAAATTGTTCGAGTAAATTTGCTGAGCAGTAATTTCTCTTGATAATACTGTATTCGAAAATGAAGATTGAGACTTTTCTATCTAAATGAATGGTTATGTTGGTGTATTTGTCATCCATAATCTCTTATAATTGTAGAAAGATCTGAAAAAGGACAGTTAGTCCATGCTGGAAAGAGCACTTCCAAGGATGAGATGGGAACTCTAGTTGATTGTATATCTGGAGATGCATTGGGGATTATGCTTGTTTTGACGCTTGAGTTTATTATTGCAGATATGGCAGATGAGGACTGGTCCGCGCCTTCTAACTATTCCATGTGCCAAAGGTAGCAAGATTTTGCAGCCTACATACAGATTTGCCTCATCAGAAGTATCTGTGTCTTCTTATGTACCTTTGGAACTTTTCTTTTTGAATGGGGACTCCGGTCAACTTTTCGTTTTGAACCGATCTCTTAGTTGACATTATATTATAAATTCAAAGCAAATCGAGAAATTACAGATAAGTGCCCGGGCGCTGCCTGTACAGAATGTAAATTTCATTTGTTTGTTGCTTTTTACGAACTCCCCCAAACTTCCAAAGAAAAAAGGGGGTAAAACGTCCCATTTCTTTTCATTTTGGGATAGCAAGGGAAATATCAGCCTCATTATGACCCTTGGTAGGGAGTGTATTATGCAGAAATAAAAGGGATGCTTTAATTTTTTCGCTATTCCTCACCATACCCTTATTTTCTGAGTGATTGTTCACCTTCATCGGAATCGCTGGTCTTTTACCAGAAAGTTTGCGTATTACCCTTCTGTCTTTGTTTTACGATCTCGTGAAGGATTAATCAAGATTTCCCTGGTGGATTCCAATGTTTAAGGTTGCTGTAGTTCATTTACGTGTAGCTTGGGATGTTTGTGGTGAATGGGTGACGAAATGAAGGAATATACGAGGATTCTGTGGCCTTAGATGTGGAAACATTAGCTGAAAAAATGAAGGTACCAATGCAATTGCCACAGATGACATACTACTAATCGACGTATCAAAGACAACATACGATGGTTTTAATTAGTCGTTTCGTGATCGTATATGACAATTTCAATATGGAAATATTATGAGATATTTTTTCACTATTCCCTAGTTAATATTGTAGTGTTATCATTTTTCTTTATATTAAAAGTTATACTAGAATTTAAACTTTAATGTGATGTTATCTGGTTCCTCTTAAACTGTCAGTTTTAATTATTTATTCTACCTCATTTATATAGTGCAAATATGTGAATATATTAATCTTGATACCGAAATATATTGGATAAAGATAAAAGAAAATAAGGCTGACATACAGCTGTTGTAATATTGTGTACTCTATTAAACATATTTTAGGCCCGTCATATTCCAACTTACATTTGATATATCAAGTTCGAGGAGAATTCAAATCCTGACGGTTGGATCTTTCACGACTGTCTGGTTTCATGCTAGTTATTGTCATACTATTTCGAGATTCGTTTTAATTGCTCTACTTTTTGGGATCTTCACGACTCATATCATTATCTGATTTCATGCAATTTATTCTCATATTTCGGGATTCATTTTGATTGCTTTACTTATTTGGGTAGCGGTGATATAAATAAATAAATATATGCTAGAATGAAGTCATCCATTTTGTTGGATTTCTAAGCAGTCGTAAAGAACAAGGAAAACTAGGAAACAATTTCACTTCCCATAGGACATTGTTTCTTGCTCCAAATATCCATTAACAAGGCTAACAATTCATGGCTCTCTCTTTCTTCTCTCTTCTTCTTTTTCACTTGTTTCTCAGTGCTCCAACTATCACACTTTTCCATAGCAAGACTTCATAATGTTGCTCTCTCTAGATCACAACTCACTGCTCAACTAGACTCTATATCCAAGAATGACACTCCTACGACTTATTTTGAAGTCACTTAGCCTATAAATTTACCTAAAACCAAACCTTGCTCGTACTTGGTCCTCAAACATGACTTTGGTTACACATATGGGAAACCACCGGTACTAGCAAATTACACACCACCTTCAAATTGTCCATCTCATAATTTTTCCAAGATTGTGTTAGAATGGAGAGCAACGAGTAAAGGGAGGCAATTTGATCGTATTTTTGGTGTTTGGCTTGGTGGGGTTGAGATTTTCAGGAGCTGTACTGTGATGAGTTGTATTCTGTTTTGATGATTTAACAAACTTTTATGTGAAGGACCAGGTTGAGGACCTAATGTATACACAACATCACAAGTCATCTATGTCTCCGGGAATTCCGGATCATACAGTGCTGGATGAGGACGTACCAGCTAAGGGACCTGATCCCTTAGCGGACTCACAGATTAAAGTACAGGTCAACTTGACAGCTATAAAAAGCTGTCACAGAAAAGGTGACTGCCTGCTACTGTTCACGCTACAGTGTAGCAACAGTGCAACAATCACTTCCTAGTGGTTGAGCCGTGTACCTCCAAGATTTTGAACATCCTTCTTGGAATGTGCAATGGTTGATAATATCTTGAAGCAAGAAGAACAACATACTCACTTGAGCAATTACTAAGAATATTCAAGCATTAAATGCTCTCAAGCATTAAAGACTCAAGGGCTTCAGAGCAAGAAGACAACTCCACTAAGACCTCACACGTGGTATCAAATAATGTTAATGTCCTTGGTTGAGTTGTAATCTTGTATCTTGTTTTTCATTTTATCCTACTAAGCTTTGTATAAGCAACTAGTTAGGAACCTTTTAATCCTTCATCTTTCAAACTTGTGTGTGACTAAAGCTAGTCATGAGTCAAAGTCTTTGTAACTAGTTTGTGACAAAGTGGCTTGTAAGAAGTATTACAAGTTAGAGTGTTGAAGTCTTTGTAAGAAAGTCATTACAAAGTGGCTTGTAATAGTTTAGATACAAGTTAGTAAAGTTGAAATCGTACAAGTGTAGGTCGTGGTTTTTGTCCCCTTGAGTGAGATTTTTCCATGTAAAAATCCTTTGTCTCTTTACTCGTCTTTCTAGCATTTAGCTCTGTGGGAACTAGTAGAGGACCTGGTCACTCTACTGTCTGGTGGACGCTAAGAAACCTTCAATTGGTATCAGTGCAAGTTCTTTCTAAAAGGTTGACACCTAGAAAGGATCTCTAATGGCTGCTCCACCCAACTTTGAAGAAGGACAATCAACCTATAGACCCCCAAGATTCAACGGCCAATACTATGGCTGGTGAAAAACGAGAATGCATGACTTTATCATGGCTTAAGACTCCGAGCTTTGGGACATCATTTGTGATGGCCCTCATGTTCCATTAAAAAAGGTTGGAGAAGCAGGTCCGTTAATACCAAAAACCAAAAAGGAATACGATGAGGCAGATCGAAAAGCTGTGAAAAAGAATTTTCGCGCAAAGAAAATTCTCGTTTGTGGCATCGGACCTGATGAAAACAATATGATCTCTGCTTGCCAGTCAGCCAAGGAGATCTGGGATGCCCTGCAGACGGCTCATGAAGGAACAACACAAGTAAAACAGTCCAAGATAAACATGCTCACTATGGAATATGAACTGTTCAAGATGAGGGATGATGAGTCTATACAACACATGCATACCAGGTTCACCTCTATCATCAATGAACTTCATTCTCTAGGTGAAGTTATTCCCAGAAACAAACTTGTGCGAAAGATCTTAAGTGTTCTGCCGAGTTCTTGGGAAAAAAAGTCAATACTATCACGGAAGCAAAAGATCTGCAAACCTTAACAACGGATGAGTTGATAGGAAATCTGAGGACATATGAGATGAAGAAGAAGAAGGACAATGAAAGAAGGGAGCCGAAAAAGGAGAAGAACCTGGTTCTTCAAGTGGAAAAACATGAGTCAAGTGAAGAAGATCGTGACATGGCTTATCTCACCAAGAGATTCCAAAAAATGGTGCGAAGGAGCGGTGGGATACCTAGAAGAGGCAGTTCAAGCAAGCCCAGGAATCATGATTTATGTCATAAATGTGGAAAACCGAGACATTTCATAAAAGACTGCCCGCTCTTAAAACATGACAGCTACAAATACAACTCTGACAAGGTTGCAAAGAGGAACCAAGTTCCTGATAAGAGATTCAGTAGAAAAAGTGCAGCTGACAATGTTGTGAGATAAGCTCTTGCTGCTTGGGGAGATTCATCCAGTGAGTCAGACGAGGAACCTGAAGCAGAAAACAGTTCCATGATGGCAGTCGAAAATAAGGCAAAGGAGTACGACTCATTGTTTGCCCTCATGACTCTATCTGATAAAGAAGAAGAAGATGACTCGGAAGAGGTAGACTTCAAGGATGTTCAAAGAAATCTAAAATCCTACTCTCCGAAAAAGTTACTGTCCTTATCTAATGTTCTTATTGATGCATACTATGCCTTAGTTGAAGATAAGGACCTCTTGACCATTGAACTAGGAGAGGTAGAACAAACTAGAGATGACTTACTGATGGTAGTCGTGAACCTAAAGGACACCGTAGGCAATCTTGAAAAAGAAAAGAGTGAAGATAGTGCTGCAATGAGGGATGAGCTAAAAAGAAAGACTGAAAGTTCAGTTCTTGATAACACTAGGCTAAATGAGAAAATTAATACTATAGAGCAGGAAAGAAACAATCTTCATAATAAAATCACATGTCTAGAGGAAACTATCAAGAAGCTTGAACTAAAACCTGGTCCACCAAGTGGTGAAAAAGGAAAGAAATTGCTAGTGAAAAATATGTCAGGATGGAGAAGGATTTGAATGAAGCAAAAGCTAATCGGTGCATTGAGTTATAGAAAAACAAAGGGCTACAGGTTGAACTAAGTAGAGTAAAATATGATCTTAAGAAGGCCTTGAATTGGACATGGTCGTCAGATGCTGTCACCACCATGTACTTTAACAATAGTGGAAATAGGCAGGGAATTGGATTTTCAAAGGAGAAAACTCCTTATAATCCACACAATAAATACATCACAGTCCCTGACAATTGGCTTTGTATCCATTGTGGGAACAATGGACACTACAAGGAAAGCTGTCCAGTCAGGGACCAATCAGTACAGAAAAATGTAATGTTTGCAGGCAGGAGAAAGCCTGATCAAGGACCAGGTCCCAGCAAAAAAACACAAAATCCTGCCAGCATGGACTAGAAAAGTTCTCATTCACCCATTTCCAAATTACAAGGGATCCAAACTTGTTTGGGTTCCTAAATCTGACCATTGATTTGTGTGTGCAGGGATCAGTGAGGGAAAGCGGGCTACAGTGGATTATGGACAGTGGATGCTCAAAGCATATGACTGGAAATACCATGGATTTTCTCTTATTGAAGGCCCTGCAAGGAGGGGATGTGTCCTTTGGAATGGGAAGAAGGGGTACATCCTAGGCGTAGGAAGAGTTGGAAGATCTCTGGAACACTCAATT
>ML362113.1:0-65211 GCA_005239505.1 Nicotiana paniculata
TAATGCGCATAAAATGTAAGGTATATCACATGTCAAACTATGCAATTTAGTCTCGCATCATATCCCATTGGTGGCCTTTGCTCCCCATCCACCAAACGAAGCACTTTAACTAAAAGACCACCAATCTTCAATGCATGAACCACATTGTTCCAGAATGAAGTAGAAATTATAATATCTGCAGATTCTCTCCCTCGAGCTTCCCTTCCATAGGCACTGTTAGTGTACTCATCTGAAACGAACAACTTCTTCAAATTACTTTTTTGCTCATACATCCTATGCAAAGTTAAGAAAGCGGTAGCAAATCTTGTCTTTGCAGGTTTCACCACGATTCTTTGTTTAGTGAATCTATTCATCATATTCAAGAACAAAGGCCTTTGAACAATATAAGAATGCACTCTAATTGCCTGATTAAAGACTGAACTGAAGGGCCTTTCCTTGAAAATGTCACCGAAGATCAAATTAATGCAATGTGCTGCACATTGAGTCCAATAAATATGTGGGTACCCTACAAACATCAAATCACCAGCTTTAACATTTTCATTTGCGTTGTCCGTGACAGCTTGAACAATATTTTTTGCTCCAGTAGAGTCTATTGTACTCTTGAATAAGGAGTACATTTTTGTTGAATCAGTAGAAGAGTCGCTTGCATTAACGGACTCAAGAAACAAGCTTCTCTTAGGAGAATTCACCAATATATTGATGATCATTTTTTCATTTCCTGCCATCCACTTATCTATCATAATGGAACAACCAAACTTGTTCCATTCTATTTTGTGCTCCTCCACAATTTTGTTGGTCTCTTCCACCTCTTTTTTTTAGATATGGACCTCTAACTTCATGATAAGTTGGAGGGTTCATTCCTGGTCCATATTGGCCTACAACTTCAATAAAAGCAGAAAAAATGTCAGTATAATTAACGCAATTAAAAGGAAGACCTGCATCATACATCCACCGCACAAACATTACAACTACACGATCCCTCAAAATCGATTTGCCATCAATTTGAGGATGATAACTTTTTCCTCCCCCGTCTCCTGATTTTTGTGGGAAATAATAATCTATAGGGCCTTTTGTCTTACCAGTAGATCCATAACTAGAAGACATCATTTGTATCCTTCCCTGCTTTTGTAAAGAATGTGGAAGTCACAAAACATCGTCACCTTCTTCTATTTCATCATCGTCGTCATCAAGATTTTGCAGTTCTTGTTCATTAATAACTCTTTTTTTTTAAGGAATGCTTTCAATTCTTCCTTCACATGCGGCGGAACTTTAGGACAAGATGTAATATCTGGATCACCACCGATTAGATGCGCTTTTTGACGATAGATTCCCCCATTTGAAATCTTGTCACAAAAAAGTTTGCTTATCTCACTTAACATAATTGAATCCATTATGGATTAAATAAATCTAAGTAAATTATAGTTTTTTTCCCACTTAATTTATTCTCCTATCTATACTTTTTTGTATCTATTTTATTTGGATTAGATTTGTAGTGCCAATCCAACACAAGTCCCTTTTTAAATATTTTTTTATTGTTGTCAATTGAAATTTCTTTTTTTTCTTCAATATTCAATATTTATATTGACAACAAGACATCTAATTGCCATCTTGTGGTCTCGCTAACTCTTGCTGAATAAGTCCAAGTTGGGTCTTTCCTATCTTCTTTTGGTGCCATAGAAATAAGAAATGCAATAAGAACTAAGAATAAAGGATATGAATATAAGAAGAAAGTCAGTAAAAATGAAACAAAAAAATGGGCAGCATTTCAATCTTTTATCACTGAAACAGTGCAAAAATTGAAGAAGAAGAAGAGGAGAAGAATGAGAAAGAAGAACTGAAGAGAAAAAAAAATTCGCCAGCATTTCGCTGCTATTTGGACACTGAAACAGTGAAAGAAAAAGAAAAAGAAGAAGAAGAAGGAGGAGGAGGAGGCAGAAATCACATAACTGGGACAAAACTTAATGATCTTGAAGTTGAAAAGTGTAGAAAACTTGAACCCTAGGCTGCCTCTTTCTTTCTCTGTTGCTGCTGGTCGATGACGTTTAAAAAAAAAAGAACAACTTCTTTAATTAAATAGGTTGGCAGCCCTATTATAAAGACAAGTGCTCGATTCTTACGCTTTGCATCGCTTCATCGCTTCTCGCTTTTTAATAGGAAGCGAGCACTTTTGTGAACCTGCTACGCTTCAGCTAATAGAAGCATTCGACGGCTCGCTTCGCTTTGCTTATCGCTTTAAGAGAGTAAGTGCTCGCTTTTCACAACAGTAAATGTTCCTTAAGTCATTTTTGATGGTCCAACAAAACATTAGGTAATTCAGGTCCGGACGCCCGAACTCATGCAGATGGCGTTGGCTATAGCATACGGAATTTGGGAATCGGGCTGAATTCCACTTGTATGGCCCTAAACAGCTAAAACACGAGGATCGGTCATGGCGAGATGATGACTAATGTTCCTTAGGATATTTTTGATGGCCCGAAAATTTTTTTACGCGATTCAAATCCGGGCGCCCGAACCCATGCAAATGGTATGGGCTATATAGGACATGAAAATATGGGAATAAGCTGAATTCTAGTTATGGCCCTAATTTTCCAAAAAACGAGGAATGTTCTTGGCGAGTCATTGACTAATATTTCTTAGGTCATTCTTGATGAACGAACAAAATTTTAGGCAATTCGGATCCGGATACCTGGACTTATGTAGATAGCATGAGCTATAGCACACGAAAATCTGGAAATCGGGCGAAACTCTAGTTTTATGGCCCTAAAACGCCAAAAAATGAAGAACAATAATGGCGAGGTGATGACTAATGTTCCTTAGTTCGTTTTTGATGGGCCGAAATTTTTTTAGGCTATTCGGATCCAGGCATCCAACGCATGCAGATGGCGTGGGCTATATCGCACATGAAAATCTGGGAATCAATAGAATTCCAGTTTTATGACCCTAAAACGCCAAAAAAATGAGGAACAGTCATGGTGAGGCAATGACTAATGTTCCTTAGGTCATTTTTTATGGGCCGGTAAAATTTTAGGTGATTTGGGTCCGGGCGCTCGGACCCATGCAGATGGCATTGGCTATAGCTCACAAAAATCTGGAATCGGGCAGAATTCCAGTTTTATTGCCCTAAAATTCCAAAAGACCGAGGAACAGTCATGGTGAGTCTATGACTAATGTTCCTTAGGTCGTTTTTGATGGGCCAAAAACTTTAGGCGATTGGGTCCGGAAGCCCACACTCATGCAAATAGCATGGGAAATAACACACGAAAATTAGGAATTGGGCGAAATTTCAGTTTTATGGCCCTAAACCGCCAAAAAATGAGGAACGACCATGGCGAGACGATGACTAATGTTCCTTAGGTCGTTTTTGATGGGCCTGCAAAACTTTAGGCGATTCAGCTTCGGACATCCGAACCCATGTAGATGGCATGGGCTATAACACACGAAATCTATAATCATGTTGAATTCCTATATTTTGACCCTAAAACTCAAAAAATGAAAAACGGTCATGCCGATGCCATGACTATTGTTCATAAGGTCATTTTTATGGCCTCGCAAAATTTTTGGCTATTCGGATCCGGTAGCCCAAATTTTTCCTAAATTGCTAAAAAATGAGGAAACTTGTCGAATCCATGACTATTATTCATTAGGTCATATTTGATGACCCCGCAAAATTTTAAGCGATTTGGATCTGGTAGCCTGGATTTATATAGATGACATTAACTATAGCATACAAAATTAATATATTCGTTCATTGTAATTATCACGTGAATGTTATAAATATGGAGTGAAGGTTTACAGATTCCATGCTTATCATTTGCCTAGTTCAATACAAATTTTAAATCAACAATAATATCATACTTAATGTGATCTCATAAGTGAGGTTTTGAAAGAATAGTGTGTACGTAAATCTTATTCCTACCTTATGGTAAGATAGAACCAATAAGTATGAAATACTTTTGACATACCATACTTGATCTCAGTCTCCCGCCATCTACCATTATACTAAAAAGTGAATTGCGCATACTATTGCTATGGATAGTGGGAAAAAGCATTTGCTTATTTGTATTAAATCCATCTGTATTGTCCTATATGAATTTCCATATTTCATATAACTTCGTCAATACCCACAAATTATACAAGAAAAGAAAAAATAGTCAGACCACTTTGTTGCCTTTTGTAAATATATTAGTATCAAGAAAGCTTTTGTCAAGTTGCTCTCGTAGCTCAGTTGGTTAGAGCACCCGTTTAGTAAGCGGGAGGTCTTGAGTTCGACTCTCAACGAGAGCACATTTCTTTTCCCGTTTTTTTTGTCGAAACTTCTTTTCCCTTCATCAACAGGGAATATTATCGTTTTCTGCAAAATACGTAAAAGAAACTGTATCGATTTGATCGAAAGTCTGCTCAGTTTTATAATAAAACCAAAATAAACAATAGTAAGACTTGACACGAACTTGAAAAGAATAAAATATTAAGTTGTTGAATCCTTTTAGCGAGATCTTTTAAAAAATTATCCCCTTATTTTAATTTCTAGCTCCGCCGAGAGGACTTCCTTTATCTTTTGTTTACCCTTAGTTTCACACGATTCTCATATGAAGGAAGGATGAACAACATGTACCACGAGGGAGTAGATAGCCTGTACGGTATTACGTGATATTGCTTCGTCAAGAGTTTTCATTAAAAATGTATATAAAAATAAAAGACATGGCATGTCATTATAGTGATCATTTATTCACTTCAAATGCTGACATCGTTTTAAAAAAAAAAAATCATGCATATGTCACGTGCCATCAGTCGTGGAGTGAAGTGTGCTACGCACGGGGGAAGCCCAAAAGGAAAGCAAGGGAAATTCTTCACCTTTTTGAGAGAAATTCTTTTCATTATGTATTGAATATACTCGATTCTTTTCGTAAGTTTAAAAAAGAATGATTTTTTTTTAAATTTGGAAACAATTTAATTTAAACTTACAATTCTTACCTTTAACGGGAAGCTTTTATGACCCCAGAAATATTTTGGACCCATTTTAGACTTGTTTAGGACCACGCATTTCAAAATTTTCATTTTTTCTTATATTCTGTGTCCAATCAAATAGGTTCACATAAATTGAAACGAGGGAAGGAAATATATATAGTAAAAGATGACTTTACTATTATAGTGAGTATTCGCATTTTCCTCAGAACTAGGTCTTTTGTTTGGCCTCTCCCCAGCAGTCTGTAAAATAAGTTTCTTGACATGCAAAAGCATATATACCTCAAGTTACTATATATGTGTGGCAATTGTTTGGGACAAAAGTCCAAAAAGAATATAAACAAAATAAACTGACATATAATCTATCTGGGATTTGTTTACAATATTCGAATCTTATTGCAGACAGCTTTACTCATGCCAGAAAGTGAGGAAATTAAAGGGTTAAATTCTTGACCAATTTGCTATTGCCAAAGACCGAGAAAGAGCACGAGCTTCTTCATTTTTCACATGTGTCAAATAAAATTCCTTCTCTTTTCTGTTTTGTCATTTTTTTTTGTTTCTTTTTTCTTTTGTTTGGTTGCCCTCTTATTCTTCACTACCCACATTAAGATTCAAATTAAATTGCATTCTCGCCGCATAAAAACCAGCAAAAGAGGAAGTCCTCCCTACTAAAATCTTTTTATTTTCGAAGCTCGAACTCAAGAATTTTGGATCCTATTCATGGCATTATATGTTAGGTGTTGTCCTGATTTTCTAATCATATTTGGTTTTCCTATCTATTGAAGGAAAGAGCAACATATTTATTGTAATTAGATTTTCTTTTTTGTAGAGGTAAATTATAATTCTTCATGTTTGGCTAGTTCTTTTTCTTGTAGGAAAAAGGTTTGGAGTTCTATAAATTGAGTATCCTTCCTTCTCATTCAGCTGCATCCATAATGTAGCCATATGTCGTGTTTAGGGGGAGAACTTTACGGGACAAGTGTAATGTGTCACTTATGTTTGCCTCTCCGTGAGGTTGTTCTCTCGATATTTTGTACTCTTTTTTATATAGTGGATTGCTCATCTCTGCCCGTGGACGTAAGTCAATTGACTGAATCACGTTAAATATTTGTATCTCTTTTGACTCTTTTACTGTCTGATTTATCGTCGTTCAAGATTTACTTCTTACCCGACATAACACTATAACCCTTAATGATGCTTTACGAATGTTTATATGATCATTTTATTTAAAAATTAAGTAGTTGACGAACGTACTTTTATTTATTTAATTATACATTTTCTTATAGGTCTGCAAGTCGAATTATTATTTTCTTATGAGCCACACATATGTAAATTCCCATTTATGAAGCTAGTGGAAGTGAGATTTAAATTATAGTCTTTCTGCCTGATAAAGATTATAGTACAGAGTTATCAGATATCAATAATTAGATTGTTGCATTTATATATCCACTAGCATTTTCTAGGGTTTGAGATAAAAGGGCTGAAACTTTCCTGTTTCCTCTTCATTTCTAAAAGTATTCAGAGCTATAGTGAAGTTCATCATATCTAATACCCTTTTCATTTCTCATAAAACAACTCAGCGATCAACCTTCATCTTCTTAGCACTGAATTTACTGTACGTCTAAATTTATTTACGGGTTTAAAATCTACTATTATATTTATAGAAATCTAAGTGGTTTTTAACATATAAATTTACATTTCGCGTCAGAAATACTGTAGGCGTGAACAATAATTGTATTATAATCTCATACAAAGGGCAGCCCGGTGCACTAAGCTTTCGCTATGCGCGGGATCTGGGAAAGGACCGGATAACAAGGGTCTATTGTATGCAGCCTTATCCTGTATTTTTGCAAGAGGTTATTTCCGCGGCTCGAACTCGTGACCTCTTGATCACATGGCAGCAATTTTTCAATTACGCCAAAGCCCCATTCTATTGTACAATCCCATACTATTAGACTATAAACCAAATGACTCTAAAAGAACTTAAGAGTGCGTGAAAGATGGATGTTACCATTTTGGAGGGGGAGGCACACGGGCATATTAGTGGATCAAGAAAATGAGGCTGCAGAAGTGGAATCATCGTCTCCTTTACTGGGGCTAGCCTTCTTTTGCTTCTTCTTATACGCAATGCCACGGGCCTTAGCTTGACACTCCTTCACTTCCCTAAGATACACACGAATAGCAGTACTAGCAAATGGATTCGCCTCAGGTGAGCCGCCATTTTCTTCGTAGGCGGCTCGAAGCCTACCGATGAGTGCATCGAGGCTTCCCCATGCTTGTCTGAGAGGACAAGTACAAGGACCCGGTGGCTCAGGTTGTCCGTAGAACATACAACCTTGTAAGTGAACCTTAGTCTTTCCAAACTGGTCCAGGTACCGAAGAAACTCTAGTACATGGTTGCTATTACACTGAGATAGCGCAATCGGTTGCCTTTGATTCCTCAAGTACTGATTAAAAGTATTCCAATCTCGTCGTTTTTGAGATTCGTATCGACTAGGTGTTGTTATTTGTTGATCTCTTGATGATCCCTCACCCAAATCTCTGCCTCTATCACTACTTGACATGACTAGATCGAGAGGAATTGAAATCGATCGAGAATATTTATCTATTTGTGTGTAAGTCTATATGTGTGAAATATATATGGAGAGTTTAAACAAAGGTTGAGGGAAACAGGTGAAAATGGAGGGATGAAATTGTTGAAATCACATCAATATGGACCTATTGAATGGACAAGAAATGGGCCACATGAGTTGCTTTCTGCTGCTTCTTTTTCCTCATCATACGTTTTATTAGCCTTTTTTCATTATAATTTGTTTAACATTACCGAGCAGAGGGTATATATATCGGAGAGAGTCTCCCTACATTCATCTTTTCTAACTCGAGAGTATATCGGAAACAGTTTCTCGTAAGGTGCATATACTATCTTCCCAAAACCCCACTTATGAGATTATTTCACCCCAATTATACAATTGTTTGACTAGCTAAATAAAGTATTTAAAACAATATATAAAACTATTCGAGGATTAATTAAATACTTAAGTTAAATACATCCACCTAAATTATTCAAAGTAATATTTGTTTGACTGGATTATAGTGGAAGGTTTGAATATGGTACGGATAATACGATCAAGATACAGGTACCTCCTGTAATTGGAGTAGTATTTTTGGCTGTCCTTTTCAGATGCAACTGGAATATCAGGTATGCATATAGGTCGTTGAGACTTTGACTACTATAGGAGTATGTTTTTTTGGTTTTCAATTCGGTAGCTGGTATTCGCATTGGAACCTAATCAAATCTATATTTGCATCGAAAAGTCACACTTCAAAGATTTGCGACTTGAACTCATGACCTCATTATTAATAACTCTACCAAAATTCCTGTTGCTTACTATAGGAATATGTTAGAGGTAAGTTTTTTTTCTTTATAGCCCACTTGAAAAAGACTACACGTTGTTTATTTGAAAACAACTTAACTTTATATTTTTTTTATTCTACTCTTGATGTCATGTTTTTAGAGCCAAAAGAATATTATGACATATTTAAGACTACACGTTTAAGAAGTTATCATTTCTTTCTTAATTTTATATATATCATATCAAATACCGCCACATAAATTAAAACAGAGAGAATAGTGTTGCGTATATGTTGTTGATTTTGAATTAGAGATCTTCTATTTATTTCTTTAAGTACGGAAAGTGATTTTATTTATTTATAATAACTAAAAAACATTTAGTGCGATTTTATTTTGAATTAGAAAAAATATCTTCTAATTCGATATCTAATTCGTGTAATCTCGCAAATATTTATGTCTATAATTAAGACTCTATTTTGGTTATTTTTTTAAATGTCATACGTTTATAAACTTCTGAATAAAGAGGGGGGTGGAAACATCGTATTAGGGTAATTGGAGCACTCCGAGAGCCGTCGTGCTTTAAGGTATTGTAGGTGCATTAAGGTTGAGGAGGTCATGGGTGCGATGGGTAAGATGAGTCGGGGCAAAGCGACCTGAGCAGATGAGATTCCAGTAGAGTTTTGGAGATACGCGGGTACAACAGGCTTAGAGTGGCTGACTGAGTTGTTTAATGTTATCTTTAGGACGAAGAGGATGCCTGATGAAGGAGTACAATAGTTCCGGTATACAAGAACAAAGGGGGTATCCAAAATTGTAACAACTATAGGGGTATCTAGTTACTAAGTCATACCATGAAAGTTTGGGAGAGGGTGGTGGAAGGGAGGATAAGGAGGGCGGTGTCTATATCGGAAAACCAGTTCAGGTTTATGCCGGGTCGTTCTACTAAGGAAGTTATCCACCTTATCAGGAGGTTGATGGAACAATAAAGGGATAAGAAAAGGGATTTGCATATGGTGTTTATCGACCCAGAGAAGGCGTATGACAAGGTCCCTAGGGATGTCCTTTGGAGATTTTTGGAGGCGAAAGGTGTGCCGGTGGCTTACATTAGGGCGATAAAGGATATGTATGATGGAGCTATGACTCGGGTTAGGATTGTGGGTGATGACTCAGAGCCTTTTCCGGTGGTTATGGGATTACACCAAGGATCTGCACTCAGCCCTAGCGATGGATGCACTGACACACCTTATCCAAGGAGAGGTTCCATTGTGTATATTGTTCGCTGATGATGTAATTCTGATTGATGAGACGTGAGGCGGCGTTAATGGTAGACTGGAGGTATGGAGGCAGGCCCTGGAGTCTAAAGGTTTCAAGTTGAGTCGGACTAAGACGGAATATGTGGAATGTAAGTTCAGCGATGTGACGGGGGAAGCGGACATGGAAGTCAGGCTTGACTCACAGGTCATCCTCGAGAGAGAAAGTTTTAAGTACTTAGGGTCAATTATCCAGAGAGGTGGGGAGATCGACGGGAATGTTACGCACCGTATTGGGGTGGGGTGGATGAAATGGAGGTTAGCATCTGGAGTCCTGTGTGACAAGAATGTGCCGCCGAAACTCAAAGGTAAGTTCAATAGAGCGGTGCTTAGACTGACCACATGTTGTATAGGATTGAGCGTTGGCCGGTCAAGAATTCACATATCCAGAAGATGAAAGTAGCAGAAATGAGGATGTTGAGATGGATGTGTGAGCACACTAGGCTGGATAAGACTAGGAATGAAAATATTCGGGAGAAGGTGGGTGTGGCTCCGGTGGACGACAAGATGCGGAAAGCACGACTTAGATGGTTCGAGCACGTGCAGAGGAGAACCCTAGATGCCCCGATTAGGAGGTGTGAGAGGTTGTATTTGGCAGGTACGAGAAGAGGTAGAGGGCGGCCTAAGAAGTATTGGGGCGAGGTGATCAGACAGGATATGGCGCGACTCCAAATTTCAGAGGACATGGATCTTGATAGGAAGGTGTGGAGGTCGAGCAATAGGGTTTTAGGGTAAGGGGTAGTTGAGCGGTTTTCCTCTTTGTCCTTGTTTCCCTCTTTGTTCCGATGAGTATGATAGTGTTTTTTCTAGCACTGGTAGCGATTTATGTTGTGTTTCACACTTTTGCATAATATTTGTGTTACTGTTTTTTTATTTATTTGTTGTCTCTCACGTTGCTGATAATATTTTTCGGGTTTTTGTTGTTAAAGATCTAGTGTCTATGAGTCGAGGGTCTACCGGAAACAGCTTCTCTATCCCCTCCGCGGTAGAGGTAAGATCTGCATACACTCTACCCTCCCCAGACCCCACTGATAGAATTTTATTGGGTCGTTGTTGTTGTTGTAAAGTATCTTTTGGTGATCGAGTGGAAGACTATAATAAATAGGAGAAAGGTGAAGAAAGAAAAGGAAAAAAGACCTTCGTAACATTTGAAGTGCACACCTTTTTTTTAATGTAGGATGGAAATGCAACCAACAGTTTGCGTCGTAAATTTATTATTATTATTATTATTATTATTATTATTATTATTATTATTTTCCAATTAGAATTAAGAGAGTTATTCCTTTGATGATTATGATAATCTCTAGTCAAATTAAATCTATCTCCCCCGGTCAACTTAGTCAAACCGGCCGCATATTTAAAAAACAAAAGGAATTGGCCTTGAATTTTTTTAATAAATTCAAGAGAGAATAAAAGAGATTCATATTGCTCTTACTTAATCAGACTTGAAGAATTTTCTGTCTTTGAGTTCTATACTGAAGCAAAGATCAGAAACAGTTTGTATTAATAATGACTAGCCCGTTATTATTTAGATTTTCTTTTCTTAACTTAGGGGAAGAAAATACTTTTCCACTATATCTACAAGCAAATCAATTAATTTAATTTTAAGAGTTATACCATGTATAGGCCGAAATCTACTGTAAAGATATTTAGCGTATGGCCTTAGGGAAAGAATCGGTCGAGGTTGTCTAGGAAGTAGCAAGGTTCGTGACTGAGGTGTCAATCATGACTGAGGTCGATTATTGTGTAAAGAACTGTAACGGCTAGTATTTGAAATAGTACGTTGAAGAGAATATTCCATCAAAATATTCTCTTCACTTGTAATATTAGGATTTGTTAGGGACATGTCTTGTATAAATAGAAAAGAGATAATGGGAGAATCCATGTAAGACTGACCGGAGAAAAAACACTCTTTAGAAGAAGATTTTTTCTCTCTAGCAAAGATACAAACTTTACCTTATCATCTATATTCATACTGACATTATTCCACAATTTTTCATCAGATCCAAGAATAGCTCAGACGTTCTAGGATTTGTCTGTCATTCTTCATTGTTAGTGGGAACAATCATCTATCTCATTCATTATGAGTGAATCGTACTCTCTATTTACTTAAATGTCATTTGTTGCTATCTATTACTTATGATTCTCCCATTATTGCTCATGCATGTTTTGAACACATTACCTTCGATCTCATACTGATGCTATCTTACGTTATTCTAGTTGTCAAGTTTCATATCTAGAGATATTATCATTAACTAAGTTTAACCTCTCCCTCTCCCTCTCCCCCCCCCCCCTCCCCCCCACAATTACATAAAATTAAATAGTTTAATCGAAACTTTATACTTTTTGGTCATGTCGTTCGAGCCGTGGAAATAGACCCTTGCAGAAATATAGAGTAAAATTCCGTACAATACACCCTTGTAGTTCGCCTATCGGTGCATACCAAAAGCTTAGTGCACCATATATTATTTCTTTTCTTTTCTTCTTTTAGTTACACGCGAGGGACAAATACGAAATTGGGATATTGCACCCAAGTGAACTAGTGATCAATGAAATTAAAGGTGTAAATATTATGAGAAATATGACCTGTTTTGGCAGAAGGTAACAGTAGTGTCCAATAAAATAATAGAAGACGGGGCGGATCTTGTGCAAAGATTACGATTTTATGTGAACTCAGTTAATTTTGTCTAAAGCTTGTATTTGTATTAAAAAGTTTAATAAAAGTATAAAAATATTTAACTTGAAACACAATGCATTAGTTTGTTATTACGTATTATATTAATTTGAAATCTTTAGGACATATAAACTTAAAATTTTGAATACGGGTCTATACACACATAAATTAGTACGTACAATCACTAGGATTGCAAATTAAGCTGAAAGCACTTTGGCAAAAGAAGACAGTGGGATACCTGAAAGCTATTTGGCCTATTTTGTGCATTTTGTTAACAGACAAAGCATCTTTCCTTGTCATATCATACTTTAGAGGGAATAGTGGAGATTCGACATTGGAGAGAATGATAAAGAGGGTCTAATAAGTCATGCACTTTTCATATGATCGAAAGGCTTATTTATCACATTGGATCTTAGTTATTTTATGTGATCCACAAATATAAAACGTCTATGTAGACTGAGGCGGACCCAGGATCTTAAATTGACGGGCATCACTATCAAATAATAATTTAATGTTATACCAAACTCAAGTAACATACTAAAAGTCAAGTTGTGCCTCCAATGTTATCTTGTCATGTAAGATGAGTACTGATAATCGGCCTAATGTGTGTATATTTTGATATATATCACCTCACATTTTGCTCATGTCTCGACGATTTGAGATGTTTAATATGATTATTTGTGCTAAATTTTGGTGTTTTTATGTGTAGGGATCATTCGGATGCAATTTGGGACGAAAGGGCGAGAATTGGAGCGAAATCGGATAAAAAGGCAAAAAGTGAAATTTGATGGCTGTGGCGCAATTTACAACAGCTAAAATATTTGAGCGCCAGGGCCAGTGCCCCGCGCTGCCCTGGACGCTCAAGACGGGAAAGTTGTCTTTTTCGACTAGGATTCGATATTTCGACCCCTAGACGCCCCCAACTCATATAAAAGCCAACATAAACTTATTTTGAGAATGGAGGACGATTTTTAGGGGGAAAACACAAGCACAGAGCCGTCGTGGAGGCCGAAACGCATCGGATTCCTTTGGTCTTCCACCAAATTTAGTAATTTTTATATTTCGTTGTATGATTTATTGTTTGACTACCATGTCTATGTGGAGCTAAACTTCACGTTCTAGGGATGTGGTTCTTTTGTAACTATTGTTATTCGAATATTGATTTTGATTTATTAGTTTATCGTATTGGTTTATTTATTCAATCTTGCACTACATTATTTAATTGTTTGATCACCAATTGAATACTAACTATGAATCTAGAATTGAACTCGAAGGTGGGAATTCTAGATTGCTCATAGGATTGAGTAGAGCAAGTTCTTGAACCCGGGCATCGGGGAACAGATTCGCGGTTAGGATAGACATATACCTAATTCCCTTGCTTGGTTGATTGTACAGGAACTATAAATGCGTTCTTGCTAATTTTAATTCCATAGACATATAGGCGTTAGGTTAGCTTGAATAGGCAAGTAAGAATTCGACAGATTCTTATGAGTAATATTAACCATATCAACCAACAAACTAAATAAATTAATTAGTCAATTCAATTGAAGAATACAGTAGGAATGTTAGATAGCACATAACTCTAGATTGTTTTCATAACATCGATAACATAAAAATTTGCTCCTCCTCTGTTTAAAGTTCATTAGTTATTTTCTTTTTAGTTTAATTATTTTAGTATCACTACGTTTGAGTTTAATCCTTGTTTAGATAATTAAGATAGTCTAATTTAGTTAATAGTTAATCGCAAATTCTCGTGGGTTCGACATCCGACTTTTAGTCACTTTATTACTTGACGACCGCGTATACTTGCGTGTGCGTTTGGCCGCAACAAGTTTTTGGCGTTGTTGCCCGGGAATTAGAATTATCTATCTTTCTAGATTAGACTTTTACTTTTATCTTTACAGGTTTTTTTTTTTTTTTGTAAATATTTTTAATTTTATAACAATTTTGATCTCTCTCTTAGTGTGTTTTTAGTTCTCTCAACATGACATCTGGGGATGAAATATCCAGAAGTAAGGTTATTCATGAAGACGCTTGACCTGAACTCTGGGAGTTATGAATTTGAATATGGGAGTAAGGGTTGGTATTGAGAAGAATATTCACGATTAAGAGAATACGAGGAACGGTGTTATCTTCTAACAAAATTGGGGAATGACTTGTCTAAGGAGAGAGTTGAACTTGCACAAAAAATTGATAGGTTCGGCTTGGCTGTGCGTAACTTAGATGCAGATTTGAGTGCAAAGGTTGATGCGTGTAACACCCAACAATTTAATGATGAGTTGTGTGAAGCTGAAAAAAATCTTCTAGACCAAATTGAGGAGCTAAAACGAGAACACCAATCATTAGACCATATTTTTCTTGAGGATGTCAATGTTGGGAAGAGTGTTCTAGAGTCATATGAGGGAGTAGATAATGTTATATTTGAAGAGTCTAGTGTATGTAAATATAAGGATATAAATAGTAATGCAATTCCAATGTTGGGGCGTGTTGGTCCTCATTCTAAATATTTTTTGACATTGTGTTTGGATGATGACATGGAAATCGAGTCATCTGAGCCTTTGGAGGAGTCAATGGAAGAGGAACAAGCTGCTTACATTCTTGGATTTGTCGTGCAAGAGAGAAAAAATTACATTCCTCATATAAAGGCCGAGAAGTATAGAGTGAATAATTTGTTACTTGGCCTATTTATTTTTGTATCCCCACCAAAGGAGCATAGTCACAGACTGGATGCCATGGTAGGGGTACAATTCATAAGTTCGAGGTGGAGGCAGAAAGTGGTTCAAGTCGTGTCGCGACGTGAAATCAGGTGCTTGTTGGGAGGCAACCCAACTTTACTGATTTCTTTTATTTTTGTTTGTAGTATTTATTTTTATATTGTAGGATTATGAGCATAGGAAGTAAAGCCATTGGAAGAGTGAAAAATCTAGACGGTGAGAAATAAGTATGTGGTGCCCCCACAAGGAACCATCTTTGGGAGAAGTCTGAGTACCTCGTGAGCTTCTTATGCTTCGGCCTTTGGCCTTTCAGGGAGTTTCTCTTCCACCCTCACTATATTTTGCTTTATTTGTACATTGGGGACACTATACTCTTTTAAGTGTGGGTTGAGAGGTATTCCTTTAGATCATTAGTAGTATTATATTAGTATATTAATTTTTTATTTTTTTAAATTCGTATTTTTGCTTTTTATAATAGTGTAGTATATTATGTGATTAATTTAATAATTAAAAAATAAAGAAAGTAGAAAAATTGGACTTTTGCCGACGATGGATTTCCTAGACAGTTTTCTTGAGGGATTGAAGTCTAAATAAAAAATTCAAAAATATGTCTTTTAGCTTTATTTATGTAGTAATAATCCCCCCTGTGATTTTTTTTTGTGCCTTGGTTCTTTTCCATGGGATGTAGGTTGAAGTAGGTAGTAGTATGTTTTTTTTTTTAATTTTTAGAGTAGATTAGAATTTAGGGAATAAATGGAGGAAGAAAGATGAGATTCCTAGGCGCCTTTGACTTGTTTGATAGTAGCATATTTTGGTTTTGGCATGTGTAGTATCTTTCCTATATTTTAAAATTAATCATGATGCCTTAATAAATTGGATAGCATGTTCTGTGATGTCTATGTCTCATTTACTTGACTTATGTTCACTTTGTGTTTAGTGCTTAATATCTTGTGGCTCCGTGAATACTTGCATTGTTTGAGAGTCGAAATGAGACTGTCCTTAGTGAGTCATGTGCCATGTGTGGTTAGATTTTTTGTGTAGTACATGTCACTGTACTTGTGTCTAGAACTTGCCTGGCATGTGAGTTGAATCAAAATTTTAAGTGATGTTCGGTTTGAGAAATGATTTTAGTATTTCTTTGATCTTTTTGAGCTTAATTGCTTATCACAAAATAAAATTGATCCCTAGTTAACTCCTTTGAGCCTATAGACTTTTATTTGGCACCCACATTACAAGCCTATACCTTTTTTATTCTTAATTGATATTTTTTTGATCTTTTTACCTCTTGAAGCGCTTTCTTTGTGAGATGAGCGCTAAAAGAAGTAAGAAGGAACTAGGTGTGGAGTGATTTTTGAGTGGAACCAATGAAAGGAAGAAATTTGCACTTGTTTTGTAAAAGAATATTCTACTAGTGGAAATTGCAAAAAGAAAAAAAAGAAAAAAAAAAGAAAAAGAAAAAGAAAAAGAAGAAGAAGAAGAACAAGAACAAGAAAAATCTATAAAAAAAAAAGAGCAGGAAAAATATAGGTGAATAAATTGTTGTCTTGTTATTGCTAATGGAGTATAAATTCAAGTAGTGCTTAAAGAAAGAGGGAACGTTGCTGGGGGTGATTGTAATTGTGAAATTAAAGTGGATTGAGGAATTTGCGCTTAAGTTATCATGTGATGTGTTAAAGTTGTTAGGAGGTTGAACCACTATTTCTAAATATATCCTACCCGTCTCTTAGCTCATTACAACCATGAAAAGTCCTAATTGATTTTTGATTGAGCGAGCTTACATTAGTAGAGATTTACATTAAGGGCAAGCTTATGGTACCAATTGCATGCATGTGACTTCTTTGTGAGAGTGAGCGAGTTTCTTTGATATATGTGAGTCATTAAAATATGTTTTATCATGATATTTGAATGTATGGATTGAACTTGCTCTCTTGTTCTTGTTATGAGGGCACATGGTTTCACGGGGGATAAGTAACGTTATTGGACTTCTCTACAACGTTAGGTGTTTAAGCCATGAGTGCATTGTGACATTGAGTCAGTTTGTGAGGCTAGGATTTTTATGAGCAAGTTGTCTTTGTTTGAATATTTTTAAAGAATGACATAAGTAAAGGGAAGTGTATGTGATTGCATTTGCTAGAGTTTAAGTGTGGGGTGTTGTAACGATCCGGTCGGTCGTTAAGTAGAACTTGAATTAAAAATTATGGTTATTGACTTGTCATAGGTTGGTTATACTGTTCTTGATGTGTTAGAGTTGGTAGGATCTGGTTCAGAATGGTTGTAGTGAGAATTTAGTCATTTAGTCTTTAAAACTAGCCTTATAATTGGAAAAGTCAATTGATAGTTGACTTATTGGTAAACGACCTCGGAATGCAGATTTTATGGCTCGGATAGCTTCGTTAGGTGATTTGGGACTTAGGAGTGTGTTCAGAATAATTTTGTGATGTCCGGTGTAGAATTAGGCTTGAATAGGCAAAAGTTGGAGATTTCTTAGGCTTGAATTCGACGTAAATCTGGTGTTTCGGTGTTGTTTTGGGTGTTCTGAAGGTTCGACTAAGTTTAAGTTATGTAATGGGACTTTTTAGTATGTTCGTACGGGGTCTCGAGGAGCTCGGGTGAGTTTCAGATAGGTTTGAGTTGCGTTGTGCTCGTTTTTCTTATGCTTTGACGTCGTTTCTTCTAGCATAAATGATATCATATTGAGCAAATAAGCTCCGATTTCTGTTTTGAATGAAGCATTAGATCCGTATTGTAATTAAGGACCCGTAGAAAAAAGAATCATCGAATTTGGACATCGTATGAGGATTTTATGGCCATTTTACCAAGGTTGCCAGATTTTTCAGGTTAATGAATTTGTCCCTGACGGCATATTAAAAACCTGCACTATTTGCAAATCTTAAAACCTACATATCTCCTATATTTTAAGGTCAAATTTATTGATTCTAAAGCCTAAATTGATTAGAATTTCATAAGAAATCCATTGGAAGCATAAAAAGTGAGTTTTGGGATTGTTTGACACGAGAATCGAGGCAGAATAGCTGGAGAAACAAATATACAAAACAAGGGTTTGTTCTTTCGGTCATATCTTGAGTTGGGGAGCTCGGATTTGGGCGATTTTGAAAGCGATTTTCACCATATTGATTGGGGTAAGTGTTATCTACTCGTTTGTTTTGCTTATATTTCATGAATCCATCTTCCTTTTTGGGATTTGATTGATGATTTCAAAGTGAAATTGAGGGATTAGGGCTTGAGTTTAAGATACCTTCTAGGGATGATTTGAGGGGTCAAACGAACTCCGATTTTAGCGTTCTTTATATGTACGGACTCGTGAGATGATGAAGAACATTTTTATATAAAAAATTATGAGTTTTGGGACGCGGGCCCGGGGGTCGGGTTTCGTGCTTAAAATCAATACTTTTCAATTGGAATTCGTTCCTTAAGCATAATTTGATGATAAAGGTCTGATCTTTATAGATTTGGAGCCTTCGAAAGTTGATTCGAGAGGCAAGCATGTTGCGGAATAGTTCCGGGCTAGTTTTGAGGTAAGTAATGTCTTTAAATCCTGTCCTGAGGGTATGAAACCCCGGACTATGCACCCCTTCACGGGTTTTGAAATGCAAAGGTTGAAACTTTAGAAATATCTTCCCATTAGGCGACTATTGAGTTGCTAAACCGTATTTTAAGCCTATGCTTAATTAGTATTATTTCATTATGATATGATATGGGTTGTAAGCCGTGTTTGGGGCCTAGTGTCGATCTGTTTTCCCCTTGGGGATTGTGTTTACTATATTTTCCTCACTGATATATTATGATTTTCCACTCAGTATTTTCCTGATAAATTTATTTGAAACTCAGAGTATTTTGATACTATTTATTGAAAAATGAAACAATGTTTTGGGGTCGAGAACCCGATATGTTTATGGCCTGAAGGGCAAATTGAGAGTGTCTGACTGAGTGAGGTTGCAGGCCTATATTGTGAGGATGCTATGATATGAGTGAGGCTGCGGGCCTATATTGTGAGTGATTCATGTCATGATGTGGCTTGTTATAGCTCTTGGGCTGTAGGAGCCCCTCCGGAGTCTGTACACACCCCTAGTGAGCGCAGGTACCTAATGAGTGATGCCTATGGGGCTTATGCTGAGTGATTGCGAGGATGCCTGATGGGCTGATACTGAGCGACTGTGAGGATTCCTGATGGGCTGATACTGAGTGACTGTGAGGATGCATGATGGGTTGATATTGAGTGATGGTGAGGATGCCTGATGGGCAATGGTTACGATAAATGATTTTGGCCCGAGGGGCAGTTTTATGAAGATTTTTACTGAGTTTCAAACTATGTTTTACTGAGTTTTCAAACTGGCTTTTACTGAGAATTTTACTGAGATACACTAATATTACACTTGTTTCAAAGGATTTTTGGAAACCGATCTCGAACTTATGTATTTGATGAATACTACATGGTGACTTGGTGTTTTACTGGCTTTTTTGAATTTGTGCATCTGTACTGTGTGTTTTATAATTCTCAGACTGTGATTTATTTTCATTACTACTGAGTTGGCATACTCATAAAGACTCCCTGTGCCTCTGTGCACAGATCCAGGTGACGGTTCGGAGCAGTAGCTGTCTTTGCTCATAGCAGCAGTTCACGGGATTTCGAGGTAGCTGTCCAGCGTCCACAACTTCTCCATTTCCCTTCCTTATTTAGTTTTAGCATTCCATTCCTAGACTTTATTTAAGATATTAGTAGAGTTATTTTTTTCCGTAGATGCTCGTGACTATGTTGACTCCAGTCTTGGGAGGTTTTGTTTAGAGTTGTTAGATTGTTATTCGGGCGCTAAGACTTAAATAAATTATTTTTATGCTATGGTTGCTGCTATTATTAAATTTTGAATTATCATAATCGGACAAATGGATAAGTAATGTGATGGTTGGCTAGCCTAGTTCCACGATAGGCGTCATCACGGCCTGTTAGGATTTGGGATCGTGACAAGTTGGTATCAGAGCTCTAGGTTACATAGGACTCAACGGTCATGAGCAGATTTAGTAGAGTCTTGCGGATCGGTACGGAGACGTCTGTACTTATCTTCGAGAGAAAACAGAACATTTAGGAAACATTCCACATTCTTGAATTCTTATCGTGCGAATCCTTTTTATTTATCCAAAGCTTAAATCTTTGAACTCCTTTCATGTATTCGAATGCGCACGTGAGCGCTTAGTATCAGTTGTGCATCGGTGGCTTGTGTCTTCCATGGGTGAGATAAGATTTTTAACATGTTAATAATGGGCCAGTCGGAAGGACTTGAGGCCGGATGTTGTCTGTGGCTTGAGTGTTGAGATTTCATTTGGGTGAGCACATGTGTTGGGGTACTTATATGTCCATTTGTGTCCTCATTGATGGAAATTTGTGACTAGGTGACTACACGGTGAGTGTGATCGGATAGTTAGATGTATTCAGGTTTTTTGATTGTGACCAAAATGAATTGGCGGGAGATGTGGCAAGAACCATTGATTATTTGACTTCTGTATTGAGTTAGAATATGGCTTCGAGCTATGAGTATTGAAGGACCTCTCGTGTAGTTTAGTTGTGGAGTGAAGTGGGTTTTCCTGTTATGTTCTGAGTTCCTGTGATGTCTTTTGAGCTGACCAATACCCCATCAGTGTCTATGTATTTGATTAATGGTGTATTCCAGCCGTATTAACACTCTTTTTTTATTGTATTTATTGATGGCATCCTATCGTACTCTCGTAGCCAGGGGTAGCATACTCAGCATTTGATTATGGGATATAAGGAGAAGAAGCTTTGTGCGAAGTTCTCCAAGTGTGAGCTTTTGGCTCAGTTCAGTAGAATTCTTGGGACACGTGATGTCCAGTGAAGGTATTCATGTGGTCAAACGAGTGTGTGTAGAGCTTCCAGAAGCTCAAGAATTCCTTGACCACAACTCCAGTGTTAGTATTGCCATCTGCTTCAGGTTCTTATACCGCTTAATGGGATGTCTGGGGGCCAGGCAGTGGTTGTGTTCTAATGTAGGAAGGTATAATGATTGCGTGATAGCTATGATTTTCGGGAAGTGTATAGGGAGATATCATTCTGAGGTTAAGCAGGCAGGGGTATCTCCTGCGGGTTGTCCTGAAGTGTGTGACCCTTATGTTGATATGTAGTAAGTTCTCTCTATCAGTAAATGATATATGTTGTAATTTGAGTTTAGATCGCTTGTGGGAGTTGGCATGACCATCATAATGGTGGATGCGAGATTGAAAATTGATTTGAGCGTTAGATGGTTTGGGTCATATAAGCTTATGGAGGATTTAGTTGAATCTCACCACAGCATGGTGGCAGTGATAATGTGTGGGCATAGTCTTATTTGTCTTTATCCTTGGCTTTAAGCCAAGTGGCGGAGTTTGTTATTGATAAGTTGATTACACGATTATGTGTTGTATTGGTTTTTGTTTGAGGTATGTTGGTGAATCAGTTATGACCTACAGAGTGGAGTCTGGGAATGACCCGCGTGATGGAAATTTCTTCGATACAAGTTGTAATGTACTTTACGGATAGTGGAATTCATTGAATGATGGAGTTGTACTGGTAAGTGTAGAGTGTGTAATGTATGAGTGTGCTTGTTGCTTCAAAGGTGTGGATTAATTTCCTAGTATGTGGTTTGCAAGTGGAGTGAGGTCGTTCTGTTACTTGGTTTGTGTAATTGAAATTGCGTAGAGTAAATGACGTTCGAGAATGGTTCAGACGGATTCAATGTTATATGTAGCGATCGAGGATCTTCAAGGTGTGAGAAGGGCTAGAACTTAGATTTACGGGGAAGGTGTGAAGGCTTGTGGTGTATTTGCATTATCATGGATTTTATCCATCAGTATCAGGAAAGTGAAGGTAATGACTTTAAATTCGCAGGAAGTCTCTTCAGGGTAAGTATTTCTAATGTGGTGCTTTGGTGATATTTGAGAGAGTCTTCAGTGGCTTATGAGCCTTAGACAGTATATTTTTATGCTCGGGTTTCGTGTGGTGAGTCGGGATTGAGAAGTGTGGTATTATGGCAAGAAGAAGTATCAATTCGTAGGTAAGTCAGAAGGAACTTGGATAAATAGGACAGCTTGGTAGTACGTCGGGTCGGCATGATAAGGGGTATGGTTAGTTTTTTGGGTTTTCATGAGGTAATGAGTTGTTATAGGTGTTTCTTCGCAATTCTCTTGGGATTTGGTGGCATGCGTAGCGTGGTTGAGTTAGGAGGATTCAGTCCTGCCGGTTTGGTGTTGTACAAAGGTGATTCAGAGAATCCTTGATGGTTTCTACCACAGTTAGAGATGTATATTTTCTACTGGCGTGAGGGCCATGTGATATATAGTGATTTTGCTTCTAAATGGGATCAATGGAAAGTTCTTGGCTAGTTGGGTACGTCGTTGTTTGTGGCTAGGAAGGGATCACGAAGTTTTCATATTTATCATAGGATTGCACGGCGTATGCGGTATTTTGTGTATAATAGAGAGTGGCATATGTGAGGTCACGATTCAATTCTGGAAGGAAGGTCAGAACTCGCAGTTTCAGATGATTAGGTAAAGGATACCACTATTGGGTGGTTGTATGACAGTATACATTCATTAAGGACAATGTGTTTAAGGCAATGTGTTTGAAAAAGGGTGCTTCATTGGTGTTACGACGCTCTCTTGTTGGATCGACTGCTGATATTCAAGGTATCTTGGTGACACAGATGAATTATGGGGGTATCCCTCGTGGAATGATTGAGCATCAGGGATGTGTTATATATTTGAGTGGTGGAATTGGGATCAGATATGGTAATTGGTGCGCCTCTTGGATTTTAACTGGGAGTTTTCATGAACAGATTATTTTTGTAGTTGTGAACTACGAGGATGCGAGCAAAGCTAGTCAGGTGTTAGTATATGTCATGATTCAGTCATTATGAACGTTCGGAGAGTTATCTACCTGTTGTGGGTGACCAGAGTTGACTTAGAGTTATTGGTAGGCCAGTATGGGTGTGTGGTCTGCACCGAGTCGGAATTGTTGACTCCGAATTGCTATTGTTGAGGGATGTACCATTCGATTGTCATTGAGCCTATTCATGTTTCAGAGTGATCTATGAGTTGCCTTTCGGTGTTTCGAGGGATTTTGATCGTTGGTTATAGGTGCATAGGGTGCGGTTCTATCGGGGCTTTATAGCGAGATTTGAGTAAGGTAAGTAATTGGGTGTTGCAGGTTTGAGACGTGTTGGTTATGTTCTTTTTGGTTCGGGTGGCATGGTATCGTCCGATTTCCCCGTGGTTATGGCAATGCACTTTGAGTAATTGATGCTGAATTTCGCATGGTTATTGATTTTGAGCAAGGTGGCTAAGAGTATGTCATGTGGTCCAGCGGTTGGATGGGATCACGCTTTGCAGCTGAGTTAGGTAGAGGTATGATCCTTGGTGTCGGATTTGTGTGATATGGTTTCACGATGTGTATCAGGCTTTTAGCATGATGTGGTAATGGCAAGAGTAATGGAAGGATAGTCCTCTCGTGTGAGTCTTCTTTATTTAATGATTTGAGCTCTTGGGATGTTGTTATTGAGCGCACGAGTTGCACAAGTTATGGCTCTGGATGGTATTGATGCTGATCGGATGAATGGTTGCTGGTTTCTACGTGTTTCTTTCATCAACGACACCATATGAAGGTGTTTAAGCGAGGTTTTGTTTGATAAGAGGTTATTTACCGGTATTGGGTTGTTATGAGCATCGATTGGGATTAGGAGTCATCGCTATGAGTGTTGAGTCATGCGGTATATTATGTGATTTCATCTTGTGTTGCAGATATGACTTGATACAGCGTGTTCAGACTATTTCAGCTTATAGTCGTGGAAATTTGATCTTGTAAATTATTTCAGAAGTGCAAACTTGGTTTTAAGGTTTATGGGTCAGGATTTGATAATGAAATTTTGGTTATATTGTGTTATCAGACCTAGATGGGGTAGAGTGACGTGGGATCATCTCCGAATATGTGCATGGTAGGTTACACATCAATTTTGGTGGTGTTTGGAGCAACTCTAGACACGTTCGAGGACGAACGTATGTTTAAGTGGGGGAGAATGTAATGACCCGGTCGGTTGTTACATAGAACTTGCATTAAAAATTACTGTTATTGACTTGTCATAGGTTGGTTATACTTTTCTTGATGTGTTAGAGTTGGTAGGCTCGGGTTCAGAATGGTTGTAGTGAGAATTTAGTCATTTAGTATTTAAAACTAGCCTTAAAGTTGGAAAAGTCAACTGAGAGTTGACTTATTGGTAAACGACCTCGGAATGTAGATTTTATGGCTCGGATAGCTTCGTTAGGTGATTTGGGACTTAGGAGTGTGTTCAAAATAATTTTGTGATGTCCGGTGTAGAATTAGGCTTGAATAGGCAAAAGTTGGAGATTTCTTAGGCTTGAATTCGACGTAGATCTGGTGTTTCGGTGTTGTTTTGGGTGTTCCGAATGTTCGACTAGGTTTAATTTATGTAATGGGACTTGTTAGTTTGTTCGTACGGGGTCCCGAGGAGCTCAGGTGAGTTTCAGATAGGTTTGGGCTGCGTTGTGCACGTTTTTCTTATGCTTTGACGTCGTTTCTTCAAGCATAAATGATATCATATTTAACAAATGAGCTCCGATTGCTGTTTTGAATGAAGTATTAGATCCGTATCGTAATTACGGACCCGTAGCAAAAAGAATCATCGAATTTGGACATCGTATCAGGATTTTATGGCCATTTTACCAAGGTTACCAGATTTTTCAGGTTAATTACGAATTTGCCCATGACGGCGTATTAAAAACCTGCACTATTTACAAATCTTAAAACCTACATATCTCCTTCATTATAAGGTCAAATTTAGTGATTAAAAAGCCTAAATTGATTAGAATTTCATAAGAGATCCATTGGAAGCATAAAACGTGAGTTTTGGGATTGTTTGACACAAGAATCGAGGCAGAATAGCTGGAGAAACAAATATACAAAACAAGAGTTTGTTCTTGCGGTCATATCTTGAGTTGGGGAGCTCGGATTTGGGCGATTTTGAAAGCGATTTTCACCATATGGATTGAAGTAAGTGTTTTCTACTCGTTCTTTTTGCTTATATTTCATGAATCCATCTTCGTTTTTGGGATTTGATTGATGATTTCAAAGTGAAATTGAGGGATTAGAGCTTAAGTCTAAGAGACCTTCTAGGGATGATTTGAGGGGTCAAACGAACTCCGATTTTAGCGTTCTTTATATGTACGGACTCGTGCAATGATGAAGAACAGTTTTTTATAAAATATTTTGAGTTTCGGGACGCGGGCCTGGGGGTCGGATTTTGTGCTTAAAATCAATACTTTTCAATTGGAATTCGTTACTTAAGCATAATTTGATGATAAAGGTCTGATATTTATAGATTTGGAGCCTTCGGAAGTTTATTCGAGAGGAAAGCGTGTTGCGGAATAGTTCCGCGCTAGTTTTGAGGTTAGTAATGTCTTTAAATCCTGTCCTGAGGGTATGAAACCCCGGAATGCACCCTTTCACGGGTTTTGAAATGCAAAGGTTGAAACTTTGGAAATATCTTCCCATTTAGGCGACTATTGAGTTGGTAAACCGACTTTTAAGTCTATGCTTAATTAGTATTATTTTATTATGATATGATTTGGGCTGTAAGCCGTGTTTGGGGCCTAGTGCCGATCTGTTTTCCCCTTGGGGGTTGTGTTTACTATATTTTCCTCACTAATATGTTTTGAATTTCCACTCAGTCTTTTCCTGATAAATTTATTTGACACTCAGAGTATTTTGATATTATTTATTGAAAAATGAAACAATGTTTTGGGGTCGAGAACCCGGTATGTTTATGGCCTGAAGGGCAAATTGAGAGTGTCTGACTGAGTGAGGCTGCAGGCCTATATTGTGAGGATGCTATGATATGAATGAGGTTGCGGTCCTATATTGTGAGTGATTTATGCCATGATGTGGCTTGTTATAGCGCTTGGGATGTAGGAGCCCCTCCGGAGTCTGTACACACCCCTAGTGAGCGCAGGTACCTAATGAGTGATGCCCGCGGGGCTTATGCTGAGTGATTGCGAGGATGCCTGATGGGCTGATACTGAGTGACTGTGAGGATGCTTGATGTGATGATACTGAGTGACTGTGAGGATGCTTGATGGGCTGATATTGAGTGATGGTGAGGATGTCTGATAGGCAATGGTTACGATAAATGATTTTGGCCCGAGGGGTAGTTTTATGAAGGTTTTTACTGAGTTTTCAAACTATGATTTACTTCGTTTTTAAACTGGCTTTTACTGTGAATTTTACTGAGAATTTTACTGAGATACACTAATATTACACTTGTTTCAAAGGATTTCTGGAAACTGATTTCGAACTTATGTATTTGATGAATACTACATGGTGACTTGGTGTTTTATTGGCTTTTGCGAATCTGTGCATATGTACTGTGTGTTTTATAATTCTCAGATTGTGATTTATTTTCATTACTACTGAGTTGGCGTACTCATAAAGACTCCCTGTGCCTCTGTGCGCAGATCCAGGTGACGGTTCGAAGCAGTAGCTGTCTTTGCTCGTAGCAGCAGTTCACGGGATTTCGAGGTAGTTGTCCAGCGTCCACAGCTTCTCCATTTACCTTCCTTATTTAGTTTTAGCATTCCATTCCTAGACTTTATTTAAGATATTAGTAGAGTTATTTTTTTCCGTAGATGCTCGTGACCATGTTGACTCCACTCTTGGGAGGTTTTGTTTAAAGTTGTTAGACTGTTATTGGGGCGCTAAGACTTAAATAAATTATTTTTATGTTGTGTTTGATGCTATTGTTAAATTTTTAATTATCATAATCAGACAAATGCGTAAGTAATGTGATGGTTGGCTAGCCTAGTTCCACGATAGGCGCCATCACGTCCTGTTAGGATTTTGGGTCATGACATGTGTTTATAATCGGCTTGATGTATGCATATTTTGATGTGTATCGCCTCACATTTTGCTCATGTCTCGACAATTTGAGATTTTTAGGTATCACTAATCTCCAAAATGTTCATAATATGTTGTTGTGGATCCTCGTGTGGCAGACCCAAAAACTGCCTGTTTGCATGAAGTAGCTGGATCTGCTCTGTTTCAGCTCAAAGTGCCCAATGATTCTGGGCTTCACTATACTGGAGGTAACATTAGAAATACTGGGATTGCCACCTCCTGAACAGCCATATGTTGCTCCTCTTCCATGTTCACAGGAAATTGAACGAGTGCTTGAATATTGTTTGTATCCCTTGCTTCCCTCAACCTCCTATGAAATGTTATCTCAGGTTCAGGGTCAAAGCCATCGAGTCTGTCTTGGCTTCTGACCCTACGCATTCAATCAAAGTTCCTGAGATTAGAGCAATAATTAAGTAACGTTAGACTAGACAAAATAAACAATTAAAGCAAAAACTAGAAAGTAGTCTATTTTCAAGTCCCCGGGACGACGCCAAAAACTTGTTGCTCCCAAACGCACACACAAGTATACGTGATCGACAAGTAATATAATGATAAGTTGAGTGTCGAACCCACATCGACTTGTATTAAAATACAAACTAAATCACTAAAATTGTTATTCAATCCAGTCAAAATCAAAGTCCAAGAGTATGATTATATTAAACTAAAATTGTAAGTAATAACTAAATGATCAAGTAACGAGTTGATTGTTGTGTATTCAGTAAAGATGAATATTCCAGGATTATGATCGATTCACCATTCGTATTGTGTTCTAATTAACTCCCCCTTTCATATAATTCACTCATGGTTGCTAATTAATCGATAATTACTCTCATAGTCTTCTCCCGAAGTACTACTCATCTATTCTCAATAGATTAACGCCTATATTCCTATGAAATTAATCTATTAGAACGCACTAAGATTACAATATTTAATTAAGCACGGTGACTAGGTATATTCTTATCCTAACCACAAATCCTCTCCCCTGAAGGGTTAATATCGAGCTATTTTCAATTCTTCTATAATCTATACACGGCTTTCCCAGGCATTACATAGATAGTAAATAGAACCTAATTGTTGGCCAGACAATTAAGCAATTAAACACAGAATTGAAGAAACATCCATATATTGGTGAATTATAATCAAGGTCAAGCTAATATCAAACAACAATCTTCATGGCTAAATCACAACCCCAGAACAATGGGTGTTTAGCCACTCATGAAGTAATTAAACAATTGCATAGGTGTTGCATAAATTGAAAATACTAGAATAAGATGAAGAAAACTGAGAGTTCTCCGCTTCCTAACGATTCCGTGTGTGTTTTTTCTCCAAAATGGCGTCAATCCCCTCAAAAATATGGTTAGTCTTGCTTTTATACGTGTTGAGTAGGTCTAGGGCCGAATAAACCATGTCCCCGGCTAAATAGGAAAAATCCCTCCATCGGCGCCCTGGACAACGTCAGGCGCCCACCAGGGCGCTGCCTCTTAAAACCTTACTGCCTCCAGTGCCACAGGTGGCTCAAGGCGCTACTTGTGGCGCCCAATTGCTCAATTGCCCGATTTTGTTCGTTTTGGCTCTCATTTTGCATGTTTCGCCCCAATTGCTCCCGGATCGTTCCTAAACATAAAAACACTTCCAATTAGTGTAAATCATCACATTTAACATCTAAAATTCACGAAACACAAGTAAAATATGGGGCGATATACATAAAAATATCTATAATTTAGGCTACGCATCAACACCCCACACTTAGGCTTTTGCTCGTCATCGAGAAATGGGACAAACTACTACCCTTCAACACGCACAAAATTCATTATTAAGGAGCATTTCACTTTTAAATCACACACTTTACCCCTTTTGACTATGATCGATACGGTGTTAATATCCAATTTTTTCCACAAAATATTTTTAATTTGCATATATACCTTCAATATCATGCTTTCATAGCAATTGATATTTTTCTATAATTTTCCTATATTTTATTAATTTATTTTTAACTTATCCAGCATTTTATTTTCGATAATTAATTACAAAATTGCATTACAAAACAATTTTAAAAGAATTTCTTGATTTATTTTATTACTTAGGGTCCTATTAAGACCAAATTATTTTACAATCAGCCGAATTATCACTATTTGGCTATAATCGCAATACCTTTGCAACTATGGCCTAATTACATGTTTATGCCATTTTTACTTAGAAATTAGTCATTTTGCATTTTTAAATACTCGTTAATCATTTCAATTTTATTTATTAAGCATCAATTTCATTTATTATAATTATTAACTATTTTTATGAATTATTTATCTATTTTTATGGGTATTTAACAATTAGCCACTTTTAACTTTTAATCCTAGACTAATTAATCCGGACCCCTAACCCATTTAACTAGCCCAACTACCCAGCCCAGTCCTCACAAAACACCCGGCCCAATCCCTCATTCGATCTAAGCCATTGATTAATTCAAATCAACGGCCTAGATTAATCCCTACCATAATTAATCCTAAACGACTACCCCCCCCCCTTCTCATTTTTCCCCCGTTTCATTCTCTCTCACCTCTCTCTGGTCCTCTCTAGAACCTTCTCACCTTCCCCCTCCCCCTCCGTTGAGCCCTGTCTCCCTTTCCCGGCCACCTCCTTTGCCGGAAACCATGAGGTCTAACCCCTCCTAGCCTATGTCTCTCCTCCCACGTCGGCTTGACACTGTCCTGAGGAACTTAAGAGAACCTGGAGAGGTTCAAATCCCACCTATGGCCTTTCATGTCGTTCTCTGGCCATCAATGGCCATCCGAGTAAGATCTACCCCCTTTCCGATTGAAACCGGTAATATTTTGAGTTTTCCTCCTCTTTTCTGGGTTCTCTTTGGAAAACCTAACTTTAAACCTTCCGATTCTTTTAGATATGTAACAGATCTATACGTATTATGAGGTTTCCATGTTTTCTTTAAAGATTTTCCTGTTTCTCAGAACGATTCTTCATTTTTCAAAACTAGGGTTTTTAAAATCCTTACAAAACTGTTCTTTTTCTGGTTTCTTAGTATTATTTCATGATTCTATCGTGTTTAAACATTATTTGAGTCTTTCCCTTTTTGTTTTGATTCATTTCGATAGAAAGCCCTGAATTTCCTGGGGTCAGTCTATGAGTTTGAGTTTATTTGCGATCATGTTTACCTGTTCTAGCATGACTACTTTGCTTTCATGTATACTCTGTGATTCCTAGTGTTATTTGCTTGCCGTTAGGGTTTTCTGATGTTTTGTATTCTGTCTATTCTGCTAAATCCCTAATGATTCCTATGAGAATCCCTAATTTGCGTGATTAGGGTTCTTGACCTTGCTTAATATGTGGTATTCCAGTACTGTTTTACCATTTTTGAATCTCTAAATAATTGTGATTAGTAATTTATTGATTTTTACACAATATTCTGATTTCGAGTATTTCCTTATGTGTGTGATATTCTCCTTGATTGGTACTGATTCCCTGAGATTAGGACCTCATTCGAGGATTCTCTTTTTGTTTTCCGGAATTAAACTGTATCGTGCCTTATTCCTATGAATAAGGATGTCAAATTGATTCACATATGCACTTTCCTTAATTAGGATATTCTACATCTAGTCTTAATCACAAGCTATATACTTTTACTACTTCTTATATGATAAAATCAACTTTTTATTGATTTCCTTCCTTATTTATTACTATTGATTGTCGTTTGAACCATGACTCCTTAATTTAAGGAAGTCTTAACCTTAATCTGATCCTAGTTGGTGTCTACTTCCATGATTGTGGTGAACTATTATTTGTTACCTTATTTCTGTCTATTCTCAAAACTATATATACTCTAGTCTTTCACTAACACAAAGACACGAACAATACACTGTTCAGAACTCTCTTACACACACATACTCTCTTGTTTCTCTTGCTGTTTACTTTCTACTTAGTCGGCTGAAAGCCAAGACTGAGTGATTATACTGTTCTATTGCTCTACACACTACTGCTCTACTTTCTCTTCACTTTATTGCTCTCCACTTTGCACTCATTCTTTCATTCAACAAGTATATTATCAGTTTAAGTTCACAACATCCAAAACAATATGTTTCTGTTTGTATTACGATTCCTTTTGTTTCTCTTATGTTTCTACTTGTGGTTCTGCTGTTTACTTTGCAATTATCCTACCTATTCTGTCTACGTGATCTCCCTTTTTCCCCCAAGTTCAGCATGTCTATTGCTCTGTCTCTTACATGTTTCTACTACAATTCTGCCTTACCCCTGATTCCTAACACTATAAGCATGTACTCATAACCCTTAGTTACTATGTAATCCTGAACCCTTTCCCTGGATCTAATGTGTAACTTTGTTTAGCACCACTTAATCTAATGTTGTTAAGCTCCTGGCATGAATACTTTTTGATAGACTATTACTATGACTATTTAAGTTCTGTAGTACTTCTCTGGTGTTAACCTATGTGCCGATATGCTTTCACATATGAACTACTTGTCCCCAATTCCCCCTTTCCCTATTTGTGACTGCTTCCTTGCACTATGCATGCTGGTGTGTTTCTGGGTTGTTGATTGCCTTACCCTCTTCCCTTTTCAAACTATTTTTCACTAAAAGCAAAATCTTCTTGTTCTCCAAAACTTATTTCAAACTACTCATTTTCAAATTATTTTCCAACTCAAGTCTTTCAAAACTATGTCAAGCACTTCCACTATACTCTTAGACATTAGGTTCTGCCCCTCTTGTGTGACCATTTCCTTGGGACCCTTGAACTCCCTCTGAACTTTGACACACAAGAGCTGGCCTTTCCACACTGCACTTACTCTATCTTGGCTATGAAATCTGGCTGTGAGCATTGCCCGGGATCCTTTGAGATCTTTAGGGAAGTCTGACACACCTGGATTATATCATAACTCCTTCTTTTTCTTATTTCAATTATGTAACTTATGCAAATGGCCTGTAATAACTACTTGTAAACTACTCTGGGGATGGATAGTGGAAAGGGAAGGGGTGATTATGTATGCTTTAGATATTAAAAGGGTAGAAAATATGTTATCAAGTTTATATTCCTACTTGCGCAATACAGACCATGCTTAGGACTCATTTCATGCATTAGAGATCATGTTCCCTAGGACTTATACTTACTATTTTCAGCATGTCCATCTCACTATCATATCACTTAGAGAATCTTGCGTTAAAATGTGTTAATAACCAGTACTTTGCAATCATGCTCTATGCTGCCATGAACACTTAGAGATACTGTTTAGAATAACAACACTAAAATAAACCGCCACTCTTGCATCTTCTAAAATCATGCTTAATGCTGTAATTATCGTGCATTTAGAAATCTTGCTTAGGATTCCGTATATGCATCATTTTGCATCCCTATCTGTGCACTAGATATCATGTTTTAGGACTCATTCCCCGCCTAATTACCAATGCATGAAAAAGGACCTAAATTTGTTTTACCATGTCTCTAAACAACTAGTGATAATTTTGCATTTGATACAACATCTAAGTACAAAATGTTTAGTCAAAATAACTCAAACGGTTTCTTTAATAATTTGGGTATTTACTGAGCATCGTCCTACGCCTAGGCAAGCCTTAGGTAATTAAATTTGTTAAAATTGGAAATATGTCTATTTATGTAGGCTGTTTGATTATCAACAGGATAAAATCAGTAAGTAAAAATTGATTAAGACGTCCTCTATGAGTTATGAAATAAATATGTCTTTGTTATTATCATTCAGATACCATGTTTTAGGATCTGAATCAAAAGACCTTAATTGTGTATGAGTTGTGCTGCCTATTTGCATTACTTGTGGAGGTATACTTGTGCCTTTTCTCTGCTTTTTTGTGTTTCCCCCCTAATTGCAGTCCTACGTGTTCTTATCCGTCGCCTTAGTGTTTTTTCCTTCAAACTTGAGGGTCTTCCTAGAACATCCCTATAGGATAGAAGTCCTAAATTCCTCCAGGACTAATAAGAAAGGACGGGTAACAGCATGCAATGGAGGTCAAGACCAACACTCAATTTAGTTACTTTCACGGGGTGGGAAAATGGTAGAATATGGATATGATGACCGGTACGCTATACCACGTGTAGCCCCTCTTTGAGGAGTGATTTCCAGGTATTGTACTGATGTGATCCATATAAACCTAGGATACCCTTTGTATGCTTAGATCATAATCCTTTTCAAAATTTAACCTTCTTTACTATTTTCTTCAAACACCTGCATGCTTAAGACTTAAATCCCCTCTTATTTGAGCCTTTATTTGTTTGTTTGCTAAGTTGTACAAATTCACAAAAGTTGTTTGGCCGGAACCACACTTGTGGATCCTGAGGAGTGCCTAATACCTTCCCCTTAGGATAATTTCAAGCCCTTACCCTATCTCTGGTTAGCAACGTAGTTGTAAATGAACCCTTTTGGTGTCCTAACGCACTTTTAAAAATCGTTAGGTGGCGACTCTCAAAACACAAAGCCCTTTCCCAAAAGGAAAGAGTTGTCCCAACCAAATGTCATAAACCCGACCTCCGTGAGGAAAGAGGGGGCGCGACAGCATGGCGACTCTGCTGGGAATTTCTGTCTAGGCTTTTACCATTTCAAACGGCTTTGTGAACTTGACTTTACTTTGTTAATACTTGCGACCTTTCCCTTTCCCCTTTTTATGTGCAATTACTTGTCTATTTCTTTAAGCATTTATTTTCAAAAGTAACTGAAATGCTCTTTCTGTTTCCTTCCTTTATAACCGCTTTTAAATTATAAACTGTTGTATTTACTGCTTTCCATAACATGCAAATACATGACAACATGTTTTTAATGCTTATTTATTATTGCATAATCATGCTCAACGTTCATACTCCACTCGTGCCAAACAAAATACTATAGCAACGCTTGATGAGTGGTTGCGCTCTTCCTATATTATTACCCCCTAAATTTGGAAAGGCTTATTTGCGGTAAAACTAGTCGATCAGTGGTGCAATCGATGGTTCCGTGCCTTTCCCCCTTTAGTTGTCCGCTCGAGGGTACCAATCTAAAACCCCGTAGAAACCTTACTCCGTTATGTTGTTTCATGCATCATGGTCAAACCTAGCCAGGCTAAAGTGTGGTACGCACGATAGCTTTTAATATTGCCTTATCTAAAAGTCCATTGGGTTTCCCTAAATCCAAATGGACATCATCACGTTCTGTGCATTTATTTGGAGAACTAAATTCTTTATGCTAATTGTTGATGTTAAATAGTCGAGTCTGGTGGGGTAAGGGCCTAACCTTGTTTGCCTTGCAGAAAAATGAGGCACGAAGTCCCTAGATTCGGCATCGTCTCCAATATCCCTCCAATATTGCTAAGTTGGTTGGAAGATTTAATTCTAGTGACAAAACTCTCGTCAGGAAATACTTGGGCAATCTACCATCTCTTCAAGAAATCCAGCCTAACAACATGATAATAGAGGTTGCTACCCTGTTATGGGATTGTGAAAGGTCCTGTGTTCCGCTTTGGGGGCATTGAAATGACACCTTTGCTGGAGGAAATAAGAGGATTGGCTGGCTTAGTATGGGAAACCCCGAGGTTGCTAATGCCTGAAAACCGCACAGGCAAAGGTTTCCTCAAAATGATGGGTCTGAAGAAGAATGCAGAACTGGTATGCTTGAAGAATTCATACATCTCTTTTGACTACTTGTACGAGAGGTACGGTCACAGCAAATCATACCCTACCTACCACGACGAGTTTTCCATTACATCCTTGGTACACATCCATCGTAGAGTATTCATCTTCATGTTTTGCTTCTTGGGTCTGGTTGTGTTTCCAATAAAGAAAGAGAGAATCCACACTAGATTGGCCATGGTAACCAAGACACTAATGGAATGAACTGATGGGCAAAACTTCAGTATTGTGCCCATGATCATTGCAGACATATATTGAGCCTTGGAAAAGTGTCAACGAGGGGCAAGACACTTCGAAGGCTGCAATCTACTACTTCAGCTTTGGTTCATGGAACATCTCCAAAAGGGCGAGTACCGACAAGAAGTTCATCGAAGAGTTTGGGATGACCACATCGCTTTCCACCATCCAAAGCGAATAAATTACATCCCCGACATGTTTGCTCAACCTGAGAACGCCAAGGGATGGGTCGAGATCTTTGGTAATCTAACTGAAGAACAGGTACAGTGGATGTTCGAGTGGTTTCCGACGAAAGAGTTCATCGCCCGTTCTAGAGATGAACCGTTCCTAATACTAATTGGTCTAAGAGGAACATACCCTTACGTCCCTCTTCGAGTTATGAGGAAAGGGGTTAGGAAGCAAGTCATACCTAGGGTCGGCAAAATGAGCCATCTACGAGCTGACTTCCAAAATGATGATAGTCCTCACAAGTGCCAAGCCCAGCACATGTGGCACTGCAAGATTGTAATGGAGAAGGACACCATCGAGCCAGACAGATATCATGCCGGTTGTACCCCTTTCTATTCTGGTTGGTTGGCAGATAATTGGGGTGGTTTGAGCGAGCCAGGGTTTGTCCAGGGCCACAGGGTTATAGATGAAAAGGCCGAGGCACAGGTCAAAAACAACCAGTTGCGCAAGAGGTTCCGTGAGTGTGAGGATGAGCACTGCGAAATACATGAGTCTAACAAGAAACTAATCGAGGAATAGAAGGATATGGCTATCAGCACCAACAAAAGGTTAGGGTATTTGGAGCGAGACATAGTGGAGCTGGAGAAAAAATTTCTCAAAAGGATTGAAGACTGTCAAAAGGCTGGAGGGACCGATGGAAGACATCTATCCAGAGCATACCTATTGCTGGGGCTTCGCGAGTTGGGGGAGCTGTACGAGGGAAGCAAGAATGCCGAGTCTAGGGAAGGTTCTTCTGGGACCAAGTACCTAGGAATGTCTTTCTTTTTACTTATCAATGTAACAAGGCCAATGGCCATTAGTGACCTTTACTTCCTGTTTATTTAGTGTCGTTTTGAGATTCATCTATTTTCTTATCAATAAAATGAGGCATTTAGCATCTTAAGTTCTCCAAATCAATTTGTCGCTAGGTCTACCTTGGGCACAAAAGAGGTCCCCAAATTAGGATGCACTTTACATTCCCGCACTATGTGTTTAAATACCGCAATAATTCTCATAATCCTCACTGACTTGGTTACTTTTTGTTTTTGTCTTTCTTTATTTATTTATTACCCTCCCCAAAGGTTAGCTCGTGCACTCTGGCATCATCGTCCTATCTTACAATATCCAGGGGCCCTCCATCATCTCCTCCTCTTAGTCCTCCCAAAGGCAAGAACAAAGGAAAAAAGAAAATGGAAGATTCAGGCAACAACAGAAATGAGAATATGGTTGAACGGGTAGAGGCCACTGATGGCCAGGGTATTCGGCTTCAGAATGAACATGTGTCGCAGCTGGAACGGAAGTTGTTAAAGTTTCAAGAAGTCCTTGATCAAGTTCGGAATCTGGCAAACCTGTCATTCTCCCTCAACGTCCCAGACGTCAACATTTAGGATCCTACACCTCCTCAAAACATCCCAAAGCAGCAAAATCATCCCACAGCTCATCATCACACCACCCCACTGAAGAACCAAACTCTTCCAACACACTACAATGCCTGCCATACTCCAAACAATACCCCACTACTTATCCCAGAACCTCAGAACTCCACAAATGACCATTTCCACACTCATGCTCCAGGCCACCATAACAATCCCATCTACGTGGAGATCATGCCGCACTCCACTCCCCTTATCACATACACACCTGAGTCTGATGAAAAGGACCTGCTTATCAAGAACTTGGCCGAAGAACTTAGGAAGCTGACTAGCCGGGTTCAAGGCGTCGAAGAAATCAAGGGAGCCGAAGGTTTGAACTATGAAGACCTCTGCATACAGCCCGATGTCGAACTGCCCGAGGGATACAAACCTCCTAAGTTTGAAATGTTTGATGGTACATGTGATCCAAGGGTCCACCTGAGAACTTATTGAGACAAGCTGGTTGGAATAGGGAAGAATGAAAGGATCCGCATGAAGCTGTTCATGAGGAGCTTGAAAGGAGATGCATTTTCTTGGTACATCAGCCAAGATCCCAAGAAATGGTTAAATTGGGTGAGCAATGGCATCTGACTTTATGGACAGATTCAGGTTCAACACAGAGAACGCACCAGACGTGTTCTATATTCAGAATTTGAAAAAGAATCCCACAGAGACATTTTGCGAGTATGCTACTCGTTGGAGGTCCAAAGCTGCCAAGGTTAGACCCGCCTTAGAAGAGGAGCATATGAACAAGTTCTTTGTCCATGCCCAAGACCCGCAATATATGAACGGTTGATGATGATTGAGAACCACAAGTTCTCCGAAATTATCAAATAAGGTGAACGGATTGAAGAAGGTATCAAGAGCGGTATGGTCATAAATTTTGAAGCATTGCAAGCTACAAACAAGGCTTTGCAGTCTGTGGTGTGTCTAAGAAAAGATACGTGGGAGCCGTGATGGTTGCACAAAGAACCAGATCGCCACTCAAATACCAAACTTACCCAACACCTCCACTCACATATCAACCAACCCCAAATTACCAAGCACCCTCATACCAAGCTCCACGACCAACTTATCAATCACCTCCACCACCGACATATCAACCTGATTCACCCAGATACTCATAACCTGCTCCAGTTTACCACACTTACAATTCCCAACCATCTCATTACCAATCGCCCCTACCCGTCAAAACTTCCTTAGACCTCATCCTAATTTTGATCGCAGACCTCCAAAACAGTATACCGCCATCGCTGAACCCATCGACCATATGTATGAGAAACTCAAAGTTGCTGGTTATGTCACCCCCATCCCTGCTGCAACCCCTGAGAATCCTTCTCAATGGGTCAACCCAAACAATTCCTGTGCATACCACTCCGGCATGAAGGGGCACACCATCGATGAGTGCCTCTCTTTGAAGGACAAGATACAATCCCTGATTGACAGCAAGGTCATTGTGGCAAAGAAATCCACTCCAAACATCCGAAACAATCCTCTTCCGGACCATAAGGGTGGAGGCATCCACTTGTTTGAAATAGAAGATGATTGGGACCCCGAGGGATCAATCGGGTTGATTGCATAAGGTGATGATCTAAAGAAACCTGCAGTCACTCTCAACCCGATCATAGTCCATATTCAACCGTTTGAGGATGCTGAGGTAAATATGTCCATGCCTCTTGAGTTTGAAGCGGCGTCACCTGCAAAGACACCAGTATTGATTGAAGTTGAGTTCTTGTCTCTGGCAAATGCACCTGCACCATTTAAGGTTGCAGTCTTGCCACCCCAGGCACATGTTCCATTCGAAGTGAGGGTAGTTGCGCCAATCACGGTGGCGGTATCGACCGCACCACCTTTCTATACAGATGTTGTACCATGGGACTATACAGCCGAGGCGAGAAGGAAAGGCAAAGTCAAGACTGAAGAAGCTGTTGCAGCGCATGGTATGACAAGAACTGGTAGAGTCTATACCCCTGACGTCTGGCTGAATCCAGCAGACAGGCTTCCAATCGGCCTCCCAGTATCGAGATAGGTCCGGATGACCTTTGGAGGAAAGTACATGCCAAGGAGTATTCATTCATCGACCAGTTGAACAAAACGTCAGCGCAAATATCCATCCTTTCTTTGCTGCAGAATTCCGAGACGCACAAGAATGATTTATTGAAGGTGTTGGACGAAGCCTATGTGCCAAACAACATCACTAGTGGAGAAATGGCTAATATGGTGGGCCAAGTGTTGGAGAGTCACAAGATCACTTTTCATGAGGACGAGTTGACTCCTGAAGGGCTGGGCCATAATGCAATGCGAATATTATTTCATTAACAGAATCCTGATCGATGAGGGATCCAGTCTTAACATATGTCCGTTGATAACGCTCAAGAAATTGGGTAAAGGGCTGCATGAGATAATGGATAGAGTGATCAACGTGAAAGCCTTCGATGGATCTCAGAGGTCCACCATTGGTGAGATCAGCCTATGCCTACAAATGGGGCCAACCTGGTTCGAGGTGGACTTCTAAGTGACAGATGTGCCCGTGTCCTACAATCTGTTATTGGGATGACCCTGGATCTATGGTGTTGGGGCCATACATCAACGCTAGATCAGGCAGTGAAGTTCGAGTGGAACCACCAAGAGGTGATTATTCATGGTGACAGTAGCAACCCTATTTACAGTCGCCAGACTATTCCGGTGATTGAAGGAAGAAAGAAGATGGGTGGAGAAACTTACCACCACATTGAACGGGTCAACACTATCGACAAATACAAATGGTGGGATAGAAAGATCGCAAGTGTGATGAATTGGCGAGGGTACAAGCCAGGTAAAGGGCTCGGCAAGAACCTCCAGGGGATATCCAAACCTATCAAACTCAAGAAGCACGGCATCACTTTCGGTTTGGGGTACGAATACACTTGGGAAGAATTCAAAAACCGGTCTCCACCATGGAGCGGTCCTTATTACCCTTTGGAGAAACCAATACCACATCTGGAGTAGACCTTCCAACAGGCCGACATTATTTATGGATCAGACGAAAAAGAAACACTTGCAGCAATGAGGAACTTGTTTCTGGAGGATAATGATATGGATTGCTGAGTTATTTTTGAGGAGGAGGGGTAGGAAGGCACTTCAATACAGGCTGTGAGCCGAGGGACGTACCTCAAGAATTGGACTGTCAGGACAACCAAACCCCTACGAGCCTCGGAGTAGCAAGGCTAAAACAAGCACTATTCATTATTTTCTTTATAAATGATTTCCTTTTTCGCATTTTTAATTCCTGCAATAAGATCTTCAATGTTCAAAACAATCGTTCAGTTTATCAAAAGCATTTTAAAATTTTTCTTACGAATCAATATTTTATTGCTATCATTTTTCTCTCATTTCTTTACCTATACATCATTACTATTACCTGTCTTGATGAACCGATGACTGTGACATGCAACGTGACAATGCAGCAAGCGGACGTGGATTCAAAAGAAGATGACATACCTGACGAGATTGTCAAAGAAGTTGAGAATTTTGAGAACAGACCTAAGTCCAACCTGGACGAGACTGAAATCATCAACCTGGGAGATCCAGAAAACATCAAGAAGATACTAAGAAAGATGATAGAAAGGCACAAGCAGTGGCAAGAGAAGTTATCATTTGCCTTATTGGGATATCGCACCACAGTTCGCACCTCAACAGGGGCAACTCCCTATATGCTAGTTTATGGTACTGAGGCTGTTATCCCTGCCGAAGTCGAGATTACATCTCTAAGAATTTGACAAGAAGCTGAGCTTAGTAAAGAAGAATGGGTAAAGAGCTGTTATGAGCAACTAGCCCTCATAGACGGAAAAAGAATGAATATAGTCTGTCATGGTCAACTCTATCAGAACAGAATGACCCGAGCCTTCAACAAGAGAGTCAAACCTAGACAGTTCGCACTGGGGCAGCTGGTGCTGAGGAAGATCTTTCCACATCAAGACGAAGCCAAAGGGAAGTTCTCTCCCAACTGGCAGGGTCCGTACATGGTTCACCGGGTACTGACAGGAGGAGCACTTACACTCGCAGAAATGGATTGAGAAGTCTGGCCAAAACCAATCAATTCAGATGCAGTCAAACGCTACTATGTGTAATCTTTATGCTTTCTCAATGATGTAAATTGAACTACGCCTGACCTGATTCCCGTTTAAGAGGGGATACGTAGGCAGCCCTATGGGTTCACTCACAATTCAATAAAAATTTCATTTTTCCCTGGAATTGGAAACTGGGGTAGAATTTTGAGGAGGACACTCAAAATTCCGTAGCAAGAGAGGTTGCAATGTCCCGAGCCGTGTCACGGTTGTCGGTTTATCCCAAAATTATTATTTTTTAATTATACATTATGCTTTTACAAAATCATGCATGTTTGTTTTTGAAACACATTTGTTTAGAAACGCTACCCCAATAATGCAAACAGTATCATCAGATAGAGCCCAACAAGTCAAGAAAAGCCAGGGATACGAACTAACCCCCCCCCCCCTACAGAACTCACGATCTTTCTTTGGTNAACTGTTGCACTTGCCGACGTTCGCACATGCCTCAATGCTCCACAGTCACAATGCTCTCAATAATCACAATGCTGCAATTCATCACCAACTAAGAATTCCTACTGTCTTTTTATTTCTTGCATAAGGCTACCATTCTGCCTTTCGAGGTTAAGCTCTACCTCCATCTACGTCATTGCATAAGGCTACCATTCTGCCTTCCGAGACTAAACGTTGTCTCCATCTGCATTTGCATCTTTGCATAAGGCTACCATTCTGCCTTCCGAGGTTAAGCTCTACCTCCATTTACGTCATTGCATAAGTCTACCATTCTACCTTCTGAGACTAAACGTTGTCTTCATCTGCATTTGCATCATTGCATAAGGCTACCATTCTGCCTTCCGAGGTTAAGCTCTACCTCCACCTGCATCATTGCACAATGCTACCATTCTACCTTCTGAGACTAAATGATGTCTCCATCTGCATTTGCATCTTTGCATAAGGATACCATTCTGCCTTCCGAGGCTAAGCTCAGCCTCCAATTTACCTTTCGAGACTAACCGCTGTCTCAAGCACTATTTACTTTGCTTTCCTTTCGGCCTAAGCTCTGCCCTTTTATTCGCAAGACTAAGATCAGTCTCGTCAGCATCATTTTATTGCATCCGTATGGGCTGAAATATCGCCAACTCATCCAAAGGCGTCATCGTTCGGAGGCACCATTTTTAATGGCCCGAGAAAACCATGCCATGGCCTGAGGATCTCTTTCAACCTCTGCATATCATTATTAAAAGGCGTCATGGTTCAGAGGCACCATCCTCATGGCCCAAGAACATCATTTTCATGGCCTGTGAATCCTGCATCAAGCAATTCATAGCCCAGGACGTCATGGTCTGAGGACGTCATCCTTAACCGTCCGAAGACATCATTCATGGTCCAACGGGAATTTGTATCATGTTTAATTACGCACAATATATGCTTGTATTATTTATTTGCAGGTAATCCGGCAAGCAAACTGCCATCCCGGCAAGACTGGTCCCACTCCAGTTATCCTAACAACCCCGTAAGTCGTTTGTGTACCTAACCCTATACTTTGTGTTTGTTCTTGTAAAAATTCATCGGTATACTTCGCCGATGACTCCTGAACTACATATGGCCTGATTCCTGTAAAACTAGGGATATGTAGGCAACTCAGAAGCCAGGGTGCGACCAGAATCTCTCCAAACCATTTCACTCGGTCAAAATTGGCCATCATATCTTTACCCGACAACTCTTTCATCTTTCCCGGGTAAAGAGGAGCAGCTGTTGATATCCAATTTTTTCCTCAAAATATTTCTAATTTGCATATATACCTTCAAAATCATGCTTTCATAGCAATTGGTATTTTCCTAATATTTTCCTATATTTTATTAATTTATTTTTAATTTATCCAGCATTTTATTTCTGATAATTAATTACAAAATTGCATTACAAAACAATTTCAAAAGAATTTATTGATTTAATTTATTACTTAGGGTCCTATTAAGACCAAATTATTTTACAATCAGCCGAATTGGCACTATTTGGCTATAAACTCAATACCTTTGCAACTATGGCATAATTATATGCTTATGCCATTTTTACTCAGCAATTTGTCATTTGTATTTTTAAATACTCGTTAATCATTTAAATTTAATTTATTAAGCATCAAATTCATTTATTATAATTATTAACTATTTTTATAAATTATTTATCTATTTTTATGGGTATTTAACAATTAGCCACTTTAAATTTTAATCCTAGCCTAATTAATCCGGATCCCTAACCCATTTAACTAGCCCAACTACCTAGCTCAGTCCTCACAAAATACCCGGCCCAATCCCTCATTCGATCTGAGCCATTGATTAATTCAAATCAACGGCCTAAATTAATCCCTACCATAATTAATCCTAAACGACTATATCATTCCCCCCCCCCTTTCAATTTCTCTCAACTTCTCTCTGATCCTCTCTAGAACCTTCTCACCTCCCCCCCCCCCTCCGTTGAGCCCNCCTTGCCGGAAACCATGAGGTCTCACCCCTCCTAGCCTATGTCTCTCCTCCCACGTCGGCTTGACACTGTCCTGAGGACCTTAAGAGAACCTGGAGCGTTTCAACTCCCACTTATGGCCTTTCATACCGTTCTCTGGCCATCCACGACTGTCCGAGTAAGATCTACCCCCTTTCTGATTGAAACCGGTAATATTTTGAGTTTTCCTCCTCTTTTCTGGGTTCTCTTTGGAAACCGTAACTTTAAGCCTTCCGATTCTTTTAGATTTGTAACAAATCTATACGTATTATGAGGTTTTTCCATGTTTTCTTTAAAGATCTTACTTTTTCCCAGAACGATTCATTTTTCAAAACTAGGGTTTTTAAAATCCTTACAAAACTGTTCTTTTTCTGGTTTCTTAGTATTATTTAATGATTCTATCATGTTTAAACATTATTTGAGTCTTTCCCTTTTTGTTTTGATTCATTTCGATAGAAAGCCCTGAATTTCCCGGGGTCAGTCTATGAGTTTGAGTTTATCTGCGATAATGTTTACCTGTTCTAGCATGACTACTTTGCTTTCATGTATACTCTGTGATTACTGGTGTTATTTTCTTGCCGTTAGGGTTTTCTGATGTTTCTTATTCTGTCTATTCTGCTAAATCCCTAATGATTCCTATGAGAATCCCTAATTTGCGTGATTAGGATTCCTGACCTTGCTTAATATGTGGTATTCCAGTACTGTTTTACCATTTTTTAATATCTAAATAATTGTGATTAGTACTTTATTGATTTTTACACAATATTCTGATTTCGAGTATTTCGTTACGTGTGTGATATTCTCCTTGATTGGTACTGATTCCCTGAGATTAGGACCTCATTCGAGGATTCTCTTTTTGTTTTCTGAAATTAAACTGTGTCCTGCCTTATTCCTATGAATAAGGCTGTCAAATTGATTCACATATGCACTTTCCTTAATTAGGATATGCTGCATCTAGTCTTAATCACATGCTATATACTTTTACTACTTCTTATATAATAATATCAGCTTTTTAGTGTTTTCGTTCCTTATTTATTACTGTTGATTGTCATTTGAACCATGACTCCTTAATTCAAGGAAGTCTTAACCTTAATCTCATCCTAGTTGGTGTCTACTTCCATGATTGTGGTGAACTATTATTTGTTACCTTATTTCTGTCTATTCTCAAAACTATATATAGTCTAGTATTTCACTAACACAAAGACACAAACAATACACTGTTCTGAACTCTCTTACACACACATACTCTCTTGTTTCTCTTGTTGTTTACTTTTTACTTAGTCGGCTGAAAGCCAAGACTGAGTGATTATACTGTTCTATTGCTCTACACACTACTGCTCTACTTTCTCTTCACTTTATTGCTCTCCACTTTGCACTCATTCTTTCATTCAACTAGTATATTATCAGTTTAAGTTTACAGCATCCAAAACAATATGTTTCTGCTTGTATTACGATTCCTTTTGTTTCTCTTATGTTTCTACTTGTGGTTCTGCTGTTTACTTTGCAATTAGCCTGCTTGTTCTGTCTACGTGATCTCCCTTTTCCCCCCTAGTTCAGCATGTCTATTGCTCTCTATCTTACATGTTTCCACTACAATTCTGCCTTACCCCAGATTCCTAATGTGTAACTCTGTTTAGCACTCCTTAATCTAATGTTGTTAAGCTCTTGGCATGAACACTTTGTGATAGACTATTACTATGACTATTTAAGTTCTGCATTACTTCTCTGGTGTTAACCTGTGTGCCGATATGCTTTCACATATGAACTACTTGTCCCCAATTCCCCCTTTCCCTATTTGTGACTGCTTCCTTGCACTATGCATGTTAATGTGTTTCTGGGTTTTTGATTGCCTTACCCTCTTCCGTTTTCAAACTGTTTTTCACTAAAAGCAAAATCTTCTTGTTCTCCAAAACTTATTTCAAACTACTCATTTTCAAATTGTTTTCCAACGCAACTCTTTCAAAACTATGTCAAGCACTTCCACTATACTCTTAGACATTAGGTTCTGCCCCTCTTGTGTGACCATTGCCTTGGGACCCCTGATGCAACACCTAAGTACAACATGTTTAGGCAAAACAACTCAAACGGTTTCTTTAATAATTTGGGTATTTACTGAGCATCGTCCTACGCCTAGGCAAGCCTTAGGTAATTAAAGTTGGTAAAACTAGAAATACGTCTATTTATGTAGGTTGCTTGATTATCAATAGAATAAAATCAGTAAGTAAAAACTGATTAAGTCTTTCTCTCTGAGTTATGCAATAAATATGTCTTTGTTATTATCATTCAGATACCATGTTTTAGGATCTGAATCAAAAGACCCTAACTGTGTATGAGTCGTGCTGCCTATTTGCATTACTTGTGGATTTATACTTGTGCCTTTTCTCTGCTTTTCTGTTTTTCCCCCCTAATTGCAGTCCTACATGTTCTTATTTGTCGCCTTAGTGTTTTTTCCTTCGAACCTGAGGGTCTGCCTAGAAAATCCCTTATAGGATAGAAGTCCTAAATTCCTCCAGGACTAATAGGAAGGAACGGGTAACATCATGCAATAGAGATCGAGGCCAACACTCGATTTAGTTACTTTCACGGGGTGGGAAAAGGGTAGAATATGGATATGATGACCGGTGCGCTAATACCACGTGTAGCCCCTCTTTGAGGAGTGATTACCGGGTATTGTGCTGATGTGATCCATATAAATCTAGGATACACTTTGTATGCTTAGATCGTAATCCTTTTCAAAATCTAACCTTCTTTACTATTTTTTTCAAACATCAGCATGCTTAAGACTTAAATCCCCTCTTATTTGAGCCTTTATTTGTTTTTTTTGCTAAGATGTACAAATTCACAAACGTTGTTTGGCCGGGAACCACTCCTGTGGATCCTGAGGGGTGCCTAACACCTTCCCCTTAGGATAATTTTTATCTATAGTTAGCAACGTAATTGTAAATGAACCCCTTTGGTGTCATAACGCACCTTTAAAAATCGTTAGGTGGCGACTCTCAAAACACAAACCCCTTTCCCAAAAGGAAAGAGTTGTCCCAACCGAATGTCATAAACCCGATCTCCACGAGGAAAGAGGGGTCGCGACAACTGGTAATCAAGTATGAACATACAAAAATTCACATTCTTCCCTTTTTAAACATGCCCAAGTATAACAATTTAATTCAATCAATCCAATAACCTATTAGCAACCACCCAACCCCAAGAGTCAACTTGTAACCATTAAGCCCCATCAATTCACGCACTTAACCAACAAGAAAATTTACAACATTACCAATCGTTCATGAGATCATGTGCCCTCACCATCAAACAAAAGAGTGAATAGAACTAGTGCACCCTTTCAAGTATGCTTTTGAACATAATTTAAGGATATCACACAATTGAACCACATTCACTCACTCTCAAAACAAATTCATATGCATCCTGTGATCGTACCATAAGCTTTCCCGTAGTGTAGATCTCTACTAATTTAAGCTAGCCAAATCTAGGATAAATTATGACTTTTAAGGTTGTAATGTAGGCTAAGGGACGGGTAGAATATATTTAGGAATAGTGACTAACCCTCCTAAGCACTTTAATACACTACATTCACAATTCAAACACATATTCTTCTCTACCAATTCACTTGCCACAACCCATATACAACATAACCCTTTTTCAATTAAGCACTTCTATACTTCCACTAGCACAAATTAATCGGAAGCGGAGGTGTGTATCTTTTTCTACATACTTTCACTATAATTTTTCTCTTCTTTATTTTATAACAATATTTTTTTCTACACACACTCCATAAATGAAAGTTCATTGGCTAGTGGCTTTTGATTTCAATTTTTGTGCACCAACAGGCCTTTCCATGGCTCCACACAAAAACTACTCCCCAATATCTCACCTTACTTCTTTTAGCGATTAAGTGCCTTAGGAGGTAAATGTGAAAAAATCTTAAATTAAGAACAATATAGGGGTACGACTTGTAATGTGGGTGCCAAGGAAAAGGTCTATAGGCTCATAGGGGCTAGCGACGGAAAATTTTATTTTTATGCGACAAGCACATCCATGATAAAGCAAGAAAAAGCCTATGTCATCTCCTAGACTAGCACAACCTACAATTTCGCTTCAATTAACACACGAGGCAAGTTCTAGGCTACACAGAATAGCACAGAAGATCATTAAGCCTCACACACACATTACACATGACTCAATCACGACGGTTTTGTTCAACTCTCAAGTCAAGCAAGCACACATAACTGAGAAAATTAAGCAATATTACACTATGTGGCATACAAGTCAAATAACTGAGCTAAGGCGTAACAATATAGGCTATTTATCTTTACTTAGGCTTCAAATATCAAACCAAATACAAGGGAAACCGAATGTATGTCATAGCCTAATATGCCAGCACTAACCATGTCAATGGGTATCTCAAATTTTCCCCGTTTCTTCCTAACTACTCCTAAAAAAATAATTAAAGTACCCGGTTCGAGCTACACACTTGAAAAAGAACCGGTGCCCAAATAAAAACCAAGGGATACTACCTAAATATCCTAAAAATAAGAAAATCTTTTTGAAATTTTAAATCGGACTTTATCCCTCAAGAAAATTGTCCAACAGATCCATCGTTGGGAAAAGTCCGAACTTTTTCTATATTTTTTTTTCTTTTTCTTTAACAACTTAACTAAAACTAACAAAACTAATAACTAATAACATAAACAAAACTAGCTAAGCAAAAATAATTAACACAAACAACAACAAAAAATAAAAACAAAACACATTTATACAAATTATACAACAATCCCTCAAGCAGTATTCAACAACTCCGTATACAAAATAAACACATAATCCAACAACTTCAAGCCACCCACCATAAAATTTGCTTAACAACTCAATAAGGGAAAGAATTGGAGATTAGAGCTCTTGGGGGTGATACCTTGTCACAACTCTATGACGGACTCCATATTTAGCTAGGAGGTTATTCAGCAACCGATTGCAAAATTGGGTCCATTCATCACTAATCAAGGACCGTGGAGTCCCAAACCTCGAAAATATATTCTTCTTCACAAACACAGATACAACCATGGCATCATTTGTCGGCAATGCAATCGCCCCTACCCATTTTGACACATAGTCAACTGCCAGCAAAATGTATTTATTTCCTCTGGGTGATGGGAATGGTCCCATAAAATCTATCCCCCACACGTCAAAAATATCTACCTCCAAGATATTATTCAAAGGCATCTCGTGCCTTCTCGAGATCGTTCTTGTCCTCTGACATTGGTCGCACTTTTTAACAAATGCATGGGCGTCTTTTAACAGAGTTGGCCAGAAGAACCCAGACTTTAGTAATTTTGCTGCTGTTATATCGCCACCATGATGTCCCCCATAAGACGACACATGGCAATCATACAACACCAATTCTACCTCTTTGTCTGGAATGCATTTCCTCATTAACTGATCAGCACATTGTTTGTACAAATATGGATCATCCCAGTAGTAGAACCTCACATCATGTAAGAACCTTTCTAGCCTCAGATTCAATCTCTGGCAGAAGTACACTGCTCACAAGATAATTCACATAATCAGCATACCATGGAGGAGGGTCTTGGGTTACAACAAAAATTTGCTCACCAGGAAATACTTCTTTGATATGTCCACCCTCATCCACATGGTCATGATTTTCCAGCCTTGACAGATGACCAGCTACCTGGTTCTCAGTGCCCTTTCGGTCTCTTATCTCCATATCAAATTCCTGCAACAACAAAACCCAGCGCATCAATCTAGATTTAGACTCTTTATTTGTAAATAAATACCTGATTGTTGCATGATCGATGTGGTCTATGACTTTTGTTCCCACCAAGTATGCCCGAAATTTCTCAAAGTCTCACACAACAACCAACAGTTCCTTCTCAGTGGTGGTGTAATTCAGTTGTGCATCATCAAGAGTCTTACTCACATAGTAAATGGAATAAAATACTTTATCTTTCCGTTGGCCTAGAACTGCCCCAATAGCATGGTCACTGGCATCACTCATAAGTTCAAATGGTAGAGACCAAACTGGTGCAACAATTATGGGGGAACCTACCAATTTCTTTTTGAGTTCTTCAAATGCCTTTAGGAAGGCTTCATCAAAATTGAATTTGACATCTTTTTCGAGCAACCTACACAAAGGAGTGGCAGTTTTTGAAATTTTTTTAATAAAGCGTCTATAGAATCCTGCATGTCCCAAGAAACTCCTGACACCCTTCACAGAAATTGGTGGAGGTAATTTTTCAACCGCCTCCACTTTAGCCTTATCAACTTCAATGCCACTCCTAGACACTCTGTGACCCAAAACGATGCCTTCCTGCACCATAAAGTGATATTTTCCCCAATTTAAGACCAAATTCGTTTCTTCACAACGGGTTAATACCATACTCAAATTTTTCAAACAATCATCATAAGATGACCTCGAAGACTGAGAATTCATCCATAAACACCTCCACGAATTTTTCCACCATGTCAGTGAAAATAGCCATCATGCATCTCTGGAAGGCGGCTGGTGCGTTACAAAGACCAAACGGCATCCGCTTGAAGGCGAAAGTGCCATAAGGACAAGTAAACGTGGTTTTCTCCTAATCTTCTAGGCAAATGACAATCCGATTGTATCCCGAGTACCCATCAAGAAAACAATAATAATCATGTCCTGCTAACATGTCCAACATTTGATCAATGAAGGGAAGTGGGAAGTGGGAAGTGGTCCTTGCGGGTTGCCTTGTTGAGCCTTCGATAGTCAATGCAAACTCTCCATCCCGTAACAGTGCGACTAGGGATTAGCTTATTTTTTTCATTCTCAATCACAGTCATCCCCACCTTTTTGGGCACACATTGAACTGGGCTTACCCAGTTGCTGTCAGAAAATAAGAAAGATGATACCTACATCAAGCAATTTTATGACTTCCTTCTTCACTACTTCTTTCATAATAGGATTTAACCTCTTTTGCTGCTCTACACTCAGGCGATGTCCATCTTCCAAGAAGATTTTATGCATGCAAAACGATGGATTGATTCCCTTAATATTTGCAATTGTCCACTCAATCGCTTTTTTGTGTTCACGAAGTACTCTAAGCAACTTCTCTTCTTGTGTTTTGGTCAGGCTAGAGGAGATAATCACGGGCAATGTCTCAGAGTTCCCCAAATAAGCATAGCGCAGATGTGCTGGAAGGGGCTTAAGTTCTAACTTTGGAGCTTTCTCGATAGATGGCTTATGAGGGGTCAGAGTAACAGGCTTGTTCAACTCCTCAACTTTTCTAACCCGTGGATATAGTTGCAGGATACATCAAACACTTGCTCAATTTCTTCCCTCATTTCATCTTCACTACCTTCGTCACTCTCAATTAAAACTCGTTCAAGAAGGTCAACAGGGATCATATAAGGAATCAATGGTGCATCATTGCTTTCCACCACAGAAATCATGGATAGCTCTTCATAGTGGACTGGTAGTTAGAGTGCTTTATATACATTGAATACCTCCATTCGATCACCAACTCTCATCGTAATCTTCCCCTTCACACACATCAGTAACATCTCGGCCTGTGGCTAAGAAGGGACGCCCCAAAATAAATGGGACTTCCTGATCGGGCTTGTAATCCAGTATAATGAAATCAACAGGGAATATGAAAGAGCCCACTTTAACTAGCACATCTCCAATCACTCCTTCAGGACGAGCAAGGGAGTGATCACCCAACTTTAAGATTACCGTTGTTGGGCGTGGCTCACCCAACCCCAATTGTCTGAACACATATAGAGACATCAAATTAATGCCCACCCCAAGATCACACAAAGCTCACCTGACTTCTTGCTTACCGATCGAGATTTGGATAGTGAGACTACCCGGATCCTTTAATTTCTTAGGTAGTTTGCTTTAAATTCTTGAGCTATATTCCTCAGTGAGTGCCACGGTCTCAAACTCAGTCAGCCTCCTTTTATTGACCACAATGTCCTTGATGTATTTGGCATATTTGGGTACTTCCTGCAAAATGTCTACCAGTGGAATGTTAATCTGCACTTGTTTCAAAAGATCAAGGAACTTTTTTCACGCGCCATTATCTTTCACTTTCTGCAACCTTTAAGGGAACGGAGGAGGTGGCCTTTCAACCACTGGTGGGGGTTTCTCAGCCACCGCCCTTTCAGCTGGCTTCTCTGACTCTTTTGATTTGTATGATGTTGATTCTATAGTGACTGGCCTCTCATTAGAAGTTACCTATTTTCTCTTCTTTGACTGGACCTATTCTAATTGTCTCCTATTCCTCAATGATACGACATTAATGGTTGCCTTAGGATTAGCTTCAGTGTCACTTGGGAGAGCTCCCACTGGTCTGGTATTTTGGGCATTGGCAAGTTGCCCCATTTGGTGTTCCAAATTTCTCATTGCTACGGTTTGGGCCTGTTGATCAGCCATTACTTTTTGATTAAAGGCTTGCTGATCAACCATCATTTTCTTCATCATCTCCTCAAAGCTAACTTGTTGTTCAGTCTGAGGTGGTTTGTATTGTTGTTGAGGTGCTTGGGGCCTGTATTGATTTTGAGTGCCTTGATTTTCACCCCAAGAGAAGTTTGGGTAATTCCTCCAGTTGGGATTATATGTGTTCCCATATTGATTCGGCTGACCCTATTTGCATTACCCACAAAATAGACAGACTCTGGACTAGCGGGGCACAAGTCGCTTGGGTGACCCTCTCCACATACTTCACAAAATACCTGAACCTGTTGCACTGGTTGGGCTTGTTGCTTGTTAATAACAAAGGTCATCTGATTGACTTGGTTAGTCAGTGCGGAAATGTACGTTGATAATGTCGAGATGACATCTAACTCGAGAACCCCTACAGACTTTTATGATGTGTATCTGCCCATCTCTCCTTGCCAATCCGGGTTGCTTTTGGAGAATTTGTATAATAACGCATAAATTTCATCAAAGCTTTTCTCCAATACTTGACCTCCAGCTGCAGCATCTACCACGATCTTTGTTTGGGGATATATCCCCTCTATGAAGGTATGAGCTAACACTTCATTGGTCTAATAGTGATGAGGACAATCTCTGAATAGCCCCTTGAACCTATCCCATGCTGAATATAAAGATTCTCCTTCTTTATGTTTAAAGGCAACTATCTCACTTCTGATCTTTGCAGTTTTTACTGAAGGGAAGAACCTTGCCAGAAATTTTCTTGCCAAATCATTCCATGATGTAATGGAATTAGCTGGAGTCACCTTGTTCGTGATATAGGTATCACTAATCTCCAAAATGTTCAGAATATGCTGCTGTGGATCCTCGTGTGGCAGACCCAAAAACTGCCTGTTTGCATGAAGTAGATGGATCTGCTCTGTTTCAGCTCAAAGTGCCCAATGATTCTGGGCTTCACTATAATGGAGGTAACATTAGAAATACTGGGCATTTCCACCTCCTGAACAGCCATATGTTTCTCCTCTTCCATGTTCACAGGAAATTGAACGAGTGCTTGAGTATTGTTTGTATCCCTTGCTTCCCTCAACCTCCTATGAAATTTTCTCTCAGGTTCAGGGTCAAAGCCATCGAGTCTGTCCTGGCTTCTTACCCTACGCATTCAATCAAAGTTCCTGAGATTAGAGCAACAATCAAGTAACGTTAGACTAGACAAAATAAACAATTAAAGAAAAAACTAGAAAGTGGTCTATTTTCAAGTCCCAGGGAACGACGCCAAAAACTTGTTGCTCCCAAACGCACACACAAGTATACGTGGTCGACAAGTAATATAATAATAATTTGAGTGTCGAACCCACATCGACTTGTATTAAACACAGAATTGAAGAAACAACCATATATTGGTGAATTATAATCAAGGTCAAGCTAATGTCAAACAACAATATTCATGACTAAATCACAACCCCATAACAATGGGTGTTTAGCCACTCATGAAGTAATTAAACAATTGCATAGGTGTTGTATAAATTGAAAATACTAGAATAAGATGAAGAAAACTGAGAGTTCTCCGCTTCCTAACTATTCCGTGTGTGTTTTTTCTCCAAAGTGGTGTCAATCCCCTCAAGAATATGTTTAGTCTTGCTTTTATACATGTTGGGTAGGTCTAGGACCGAATAAACCATGTCCCCGGCTAAATAGGAAAAATCCCGCCATCGGCGCCCTGGACAGTGTCAGGCGCCCACTAGGGCGCTGCCTCTTAAAACCTTACTGCCTCCAGCGCCACAGGTGTCTCAAGGCGCTGCCTGTGGCGCCCAATTGCTCAATTGCCCGGTTTTTTTCGTTTTGGTCTCATTTTGCACGTTTCGCCCCCAATTTCTCCCCGATCGTTCCTAAACATAAAAACACTTCCAATTAGTATAAATCATCACATTTAACATCTAAAATTCACAAAACACAAGTAAACTATGGGGCGATATACATAAAAATATCTATACTTTAGGCTACGCATCATTAGGTTTATATATTTTTGGTGCATTTATTATAATTACATTTGCATTTTTAAAGGCTAAAATTACACATTTTGCAATAATAGCCCATATATACTTATAATTACTTTATTTATGCAAAAAATACCTTTTTATATTTTTATAGTGTTAAATAATTGTTATTAGCCATTTTTATGCACAAATAATATTTTTTTGCTATTTATTTATCATTTTATACAAATTATTTACTAATTTAATTAGGTATTTAAATAATAGCCCCTTTCCCTTAATCATTTTAGGACCTAAGCTACCAAACCAACCCAATTACCCCAGCCCAACTACCTAAAAATACCAGCCCAATGCCCCTAGCTCAAATCCGTTAGCCCGGTCCCCATACCCACTTAAATACCCGCCCCGTCTAATTTGTTATCTCAGTCGTTGATCTCTCAAGATCAAAAAACATTATTCAATACACCCCTTTTAACTTAACTCCCCTAAACCTAACCCTAACCCTCATTATCTTTAAACGGACTCCCTTAAACTCTCTCCTCTCTTCTTCTCTAAAACCCTAGACGTCGTCACCCTAATCTCCCTTCGATTCCAACCAGATATGGAACCAATCAGGGATCTTCTTACCTTATTTACCTTGTCTCGCTAATGATTACTTGCTTATGGTATAACCCAGTGGCTTTCCTAACATGGAAAGCCGATTCCCCCCATTTTCGGACCAAATCTGGTTCGACCTTTCTCCTTTTTTCATCTATGTTCATTCTACATCTTTTTGGGGTACGAATCTCTGGGATTTTTCTATTCCTTATTTACCCTAAAATTAGGGTTTAGATCTTTTAAGATCTGTTTAAATATTTTTCTTATTGTGTGTTAAAAAACTCTTTTATGTTTCCGCATGTTTGTTTCTTCGCGATTTTTTCGTTTTTGCCTAATTTATTGCCCTAAAATTAGGAATCAAAATTTTAAGATCTGTTCTAGTTGTGGTTGAATATCCTCTTTAATGTTCCCTTGTATCTGTCTATATGTATTCTATTGAGTTTTTTGCAAATTTATTGACCAGTTTTATTTGCCCTTAAATTAGGGTTCAGATATGTTATGATTCTTATTTTTGTTAACGTACTTTCTTCAATATTTTCCTATATCTGTCTATATGCATATTATTTTTATTTTCCTTCTATTATTTCGACTAATTTTACTTACCCTAAAAATTAGGGTTTCGATTCCTTATTTCCCTGCCGATTCTGTCTATCTATTTATGATTCTTGCCTTAATTGTTACCGTAAACCTAAGAGTCTGTGATTATCATACCCGTTTGATTCCCTAAAATTACTGTGATTGTATATTTTACGCATCTATGCATTGTTATTTCTGGTTTACCTTAATAATGTTCTGAGTTCTTTCTTTAATTAGTAGATTGATTGTTTCCATGTTTATGTACCATAGTCTAATGCTATTTAAACTCCTTCCCTCTTTCCCCTTAGAAGAAGACGAAGAACTCGAAACTATTTTCACCACTACTAAACTCTATACTCTATACTACTATATTCTATTTTGATTCTTGGCCGGCTGGAAGCCAAGGCCAGAAATCTGCATTGTTGTTTGCTGCTATTGATGATCATTGCCTCATTACTTAACCTTTTCATGTTTCATTCGAGCTAGTAAGTCACTGAAACTCCTCTCCATCTCAATTGTTCAATATGCTCATTGTTCTATGTGGTAGACTTGTTTAACTTAGTAGATTAATCGATGAGATCTGTTAATTATGTGTACTTAAGACTATCTCCAAGTATGTCTACTATCTTTCCTTAAAACTGGTTCAACATGTATCTCTTATGTTTATTTCCGAATTTGTTAGTACGTCATTCCATTGACTCTTGTGCGCACTGTGCTATTAGTTCTTACTAATCACCAGCATGATGTTTTCATAACTTATCCCAATCTGAATCATTTACTGTCCGTGTGAAGTATGTTTTGATCTCTTGTTAAAGTTTCAAAATTGTCAGTTTCTAACTTATTGATTTCAAAATATTTATCTATGTTTCTATGTGCGACCCTACCCCCTAAGCCTGACTCCATATCCTGCCCTACACTCTCTTAAATCCCAAAATATGTGCTAAACTAACTTGAGTATTTTCCTTGGCCTTCTTGGTGTGAGCACTGCTCAGGGTTCCTATGAGACCTCGTGAACTCTGACACACTAGGATTTGGTCCATAATTTTCCCTTAAACTGAGTCTGATCTTTTCAATTTAGTGTGAGCATTGCCCGGGGTTCATGAAGCCCTTGGGAACTTTGACACACTAAAGGACTAGGCTTGGTATGCTTGTGCTGTAAAACAAAAGTGAGACAATCACCTTGTGGTTCTATGAACACTATTTTTTTGGAGATATTATGGATTGAAGGGCCTGGCCTATCCAGATATATTTGGGCCTGCTGCAGGCTTCCTATAGTCTATATATTTTGTAATTTATTTGATTCTGGTATGTAACAATTATTTGTAAATAAAATTGGGGGTGATAATAAAATTAGGACATGGGTTTATTTGATATTATGCGGGTAGATAACATGCCTTTAGGTTTTCCGCTGCTATTATGTTAGATAACATGCCTTTAGGTTTTCTGCTACTATTATGTTAGATAACATGCGCATAGGTTTTTTTTAATGCCCAGAAATTGCGTGCTAAAATCTATCTAAATGTTTAAGTTTGCCACGCATGTTAGAGAACCTACCTATAGGGATTTCATTTTGGCTCAAACAAATTCTGTGAATATCTTGCTTACTTTGCTTCACACGATTATAAACCATGCCTACAAAAAATGCAATAATCTGGTTTAAATAACAGCATACTCACATCTATTTACTTAGAAATCATGTTCATAGGCCTTAATCATTTGTCACAATCGCCTACTTAATATGCATGTCTTTAGGCATTAATAAACAGTCTCAATTACTAAACGTAGAGCTCACACTCGTAGGGATAACTATCATTTGTGCCAAATGCTAAAACTGGAATCTGTCTAATGCCTTGTTAATTACCACTAGAAAGCATGCCTATAGGAGTAAGTAATAATTCTGAGCTTTTCTGTTGTCAACTGTCGAGTAAGTCACCTAGATAACCTGCCTATAGGTTTAAACACTTTTAATTGAAATCAATAGGCAATTACAAAATCACTTAGGAATTACTATCAGCATGTTTAAAAATCCAGAATCACGTAGAAATCATATCTATAGGATCCAATGTCCTTAACTGTCAAAACAGTCAATACGCCAACATGTTTTGCGTGCATCTGCTACCTTATGTGTGGGGGCTAAATTGAGCCTTTATCTGCTTCTATATGAAAAGTCCAATATGTTTTGTGTGTCGCTTAGTTTCACATATTTGAGCAACATAAGTTGAGTCTAGAACCATCCAAAATAGAGGTCATAATGCCTCCAGGACCATAGGTAAGGGACGGGTAGTGCACGCATAGGACACGAGTTAGAATTGATTAGAGCGCTTTAGGTAAAAACTTAAAGATAGTAATCGGGTAGAAGGATATGATAGTCTGTGCCCGCTGAATAATATGAGCAACACCCCCATCTAGGGGAGTTACAAAGTATTATTTCTGTTGCACGGGGTGATCCTATAGGCTAAAAAATTTAGGAACCCCATCCCTATTAGATAATTCCTTCGTCTTTATTAGACTAATTCTCATAAGCTAAGTTCGGTCGGTACCCACCGTTGTGGACCTCGAGGGGTGCCTAACACCTTCCCCTCAAGGTAATTTGAGTCCTTACCCTATTTCTGGTGATGCAAAGTGGTATAATCTAAGTTATTTTCTATAGGTGCCCTAACGCACCTTAATCCGTTAGGTGGAGACTGTCCAACAACCAATTCCTTTTCCCTTCTCTCACAAGGAGTTGTCAAATGTAGAAACCCGATTTCGCGAGAAAAAAGGGGCGCAACAGGGCCAGCGCCCCACGCTGCCCTGGACGCTCAAGACGGGAAAGTTATATTTTTCGACTAGGACTCGGTTATTTCGACCCCTAGACGCCCACAACTCATATTAAAGCCAACCTAAACTTATTTTGAGAAGGGATGACGTTTTTTAGGGGAAAACACAAGCACAGAGCTGCCGTGGATGCCAAAATTCATCAGATTCCATCGTTCTTCCACCAAATTTAATAATTTTTATGTTTCTTTGTATGATTTGTTGTTTGACTACCATTTCTATGTGGAGATAAACTTCATGTTCTAGGGTTGTAGTTCTTTCATGATTATTGTTATTCGAATATTGATTTTGATCTCTTAGTTTATCGTATTGGTTTATTTATTCAATCCTGCACTTAATTATTTAATTGCTTGATCACCTATTGAATACTAACTATGAATTTAGAGTTGAACTCGAAAGTGGGAATTCTAGATTGCACATAGGATTGAGTAGAGCAAATTCTTGAACCCGGACATTGGGGAACAGATTCGCGGTTAGGATAGACATATACCTAATTTCCTTGCTTGGTTGATATACAGGAATTGTAAATGCGTTCTTGCTAGTTCTAATTCCATAGACATATAGGCGTTAGGTTAGCTTGAATAGGCAAGTAAGAACTCGACAGATTATTTTGAGCAATATTAACCATGTCAACCAATAAACTGTCACGACCCAATTTCGGAGTCGTGATGGCGCTTGTCGTGGAACCAGGCAAGCCTCCCTTTTTAACTAAGCTAAATTCAACTTTCAGTAAAAATGTGATTTTTAAACGAATTTATTGATAATATTAAGAATCTGAAATTTAAAAACAATATTTGAAAACTAAATTTAAAACCTCCAATCCCGGATCCGGTGTCACTCAGTCATGAGCTACTTTAACATAAAGCAAAGAAAAAGAGAAATGGATAACATTGTCTAAAAAATAAAGAACAACAGGTAGAATAAGAAAGAGAAGACGAGGTCGCGATCGCCAGAGGCTACCTCGACAACTCCAATAGAAACGCTGATTGCTGCTCAATATCCGCTACCGGGTCCCGGTGTACCTGGATCTGCATACAAGGTGCAGAGGGTAACGTGAGTACACCAACTCAGAATTAACGAACCCAAACTATGGGCTGAGAAGTAGTGACGGATAAAACCTCGAAATTTCACAATAAATAATATGCAGAATTTAGACACGCTAACAGTTTATCCGGATGAAAAAATATACCAAATATGTAAGTATACTCTACATGCCATCATAAAACATATGTATAAAACCAGTATGGATATGCACATAGTGCTCACAGCTCTCCCACAGAAGTCCACTGAGTACTATATATGGCTCTCAAGCCCAGGGAAGTTCCATCCCAGAATATGCATAAACACCGGTGACCATAGTCACTCCGTACGGAGGAAAAAGGCCAGTCCAGCCCCCACGGAGAAGATCCATCTCCGGAATACAACACTCGAACAATTTCCATATCCAGGGAAGATCCATCCCTCATCATCAATGCGCTCACTGGGGGTGTAAAGACTCCGGAGGGGCCCTAGTGGCCCAAGCGCCATATCAAGCCAACAAATGCATGATTTAGATATCGCTGCAGTGTGCAGTCCATTCTCATAACTGACTCAATAACAGGCTCTCGGCCTCACTCAGTCATTACTCTTCAGTCTCACTCACATGGATCAAAAATGCCTCCATCAGCCTGAAACAAGGATAAGTATGCATGTAATTAACAATAATGAGACTGAGATATGAAGTGATATGCTATAACAGGACTATGTATATGACATCAAATAATCACAAAATGAGATAGTAATATACGACTACTCGGGTCTCAACATTTTCGGCGAGAAGCCTAGCATTTTTACTTAACATGATTTCTGACATGTTCACAATTACCACATTAATAGAAGCACATATATCATCATGGAATAATCACTAAGTGATTCCATGGGATAAGCCAGGCCACGATTACTCGGTGCATGATCGCACGCCCATCACTTGGCATGTGCGTCATCTCATCAATAGTCATAAATCATTTAGCTCGGGGTTTCGAACCCTCAGAACCAAGTTTGAAAACGTTACTTACCTCAAAACCGGCTAAAATACTATTCCGCAATGCCTTTGCCTCTAAATTGAGCCTCTGAGTGCTCCAAATCTACCAAGTTCAGATTTTTATCATCAAATTATGCTTAAGGAATGAATTCCAATTGAAAAGTACCAATTTTAGTTCAAAACCCGACCCCCAGGCCCGTGTCCCAAAACTCAAAATTTTTTATACCAAACTGTTCTTCATCATCTCACGAGTCCGCAATATAAAGAATACTAAAATCGGAGTTCGTTTGACCCCTCAAATCAATCCCTAAAGGTCTTAAAATCTCAAGCCCTAAACCCACATTTTCTACTGATTTTCGTGAATTTAACACTGATATTATGTTCTATAATCATCCATAAATGAGTTTTAAGGTCCAAGACACTTACCTCTATCAAGAACAATGATTTTCCTCTTCAAAAATCGCCCCCAAAGCTCTCTGTCGGTACAAAAATTGTGTAAAAAGGGCTTAAGTCGCGAAGGGTTTAATTATATACTGCCCAATGATTTCTTCACTGCGATCGCGGAAAAAGCCACCCGATCGCGGTTCAGTGTAGCTCAATCTCACGCGATCGCAACCAAATGCACGCGATCGCGAAGAGCAATTGACCTCACCCCCACGCGCCTGTCATGACCCTACGCGATCCCGACCTAGCCCACGCGATCGCACTTCACCTTTTTCCAAACCTACGCGATCACACCCCGATTCACGCGATCGCGATGCACAATTTTTCCTGGCCCTCAGAGTGTTCTACGCGATCGTAGCCCTTGCCATGCGATCGCGATTCACAGATCCCTGCTGCACAAAAACCAGAAAACCAGCAATTCTCTAAGTCCAAAAATGCCCGTTAACCAACCTAAATCAATCCCGAGCCCCTCGGGACCCCAACCAAAGTTACCAACACATCATAATTGATTATTCAAACTTAGTTGCACTCTCAAAACACCAAAACTAACATCAAAACACCAAATTTACATCGGATTCAAGCCTAAGAACTTTGAAATTTCTAAAATCCACCAACGATGCCGAAACTATCCAAAACAACTCCGGTTGACCTGAAATTTTGTAGGCATATCCAAAATGACATTACGAACCTGTTCCAACTTCCGGAATTCCATTCCGACCCCGATAACATATTTTCCACTGCCGACCGGAAATCACCAAAAACTAACTTTCGCCAATTCAAGCCTAATTCTACACCGGACATCACAAAATATTCTGAACATACTCCTAATTCTACACCGGACATCACAAGCTATCTGAGCCATAAAATCCGCATTCCGAGGTCGTTTCCCAGTAAGTCAACTCTCAGTTGACTCTTCCAACTTTAAGGCTATTTTTAAAGACTAAGCGACTAAACTTTCACTACAACCATTCCGATTTCAAGCCTACCAACTCTAACACATCAATAACAGTATAACCAACCTATGACAAGTCAAGAATAGTAATTATAATGCAGGTTCTACGTAACGACGGACCGAGTCGTTACATAAACTAGATAAATTAGTTAGTCAATTCAATTGAAGAATACAATAGGAATGTTAGATAGCCCATAACCCTAGATTGTTTTCAATAAAATTTTTCTCTTCCTCTGTTTAAAGTACATTAGCTATTTTTTTTTTAGTTTAATTATTTTAGTATCACTATGTTTGGGTTTAATCCTTGTTTAGATAATTATGATAGTCTAATTTAGCTCACAGATAATCACAAGTCCTCGTGAGTTCGACATCCGATTTTTAATTACTTTATTACTTGATGACCGCTCATGCATCCATGTGCGTTTGGCCGCAACAAGTACCAGATGGAATACTAACTGAAATTATCTTGTAAAGTAAAAAATTATTAAATGGGAATTTGAATTTACACTTTGCTTTTGTTCTACACTAACAAGTCGTTTGGTGTGAAGATTAGTTATTATGATGTTATTTCTTATTAATTGTTTGGTATGTTGTATTAATTTTAGGATTGTCAATTTTATTACTTTATTTTAGGATAACCGTGACTAATTTTCAACACCAATTGTAAATTAGGTTATTTTCGATTCCCCCCCCCCCCCCCCCCCCCCCATTTTTTCAAGATAAATATTAACTGATATTTGGGCCTTCTTTCCAAATTTTTACCAAGCTTAAAGAATTAACCTAATAGTTGTTTGCCCAACTGCGTAAATAATAAACAGTTGTGGATGCATAATATATATAATCATGTATAATATATGAATATTGACTACAAAAAATAAACATGAATTTAGTCGGCTATTGGTGCAAAAATCCCCCAAAAAATTATTTTGTTTATTTCACTGGTACGTTCATTATTCAATGTTTAAATTTTAACTTTTTTAACTACATATTACTCATGTAAACTGACAATTTTTTATATGTTACTTATAAGAAATTAAGAAATGAAACCATGCAGTAAAGGATAAGAATTGAATTGCGTGAAGATTGAAAAATAGTAAACAGTAAAATTTGTTAAATCTTGATTTCTTTTTTAATTTTTTATATTACATGTATAATGGGATATGAGAAAAGATAGTGAAAAGGGATATAGTGAATGAGATTTTTTCATTTCTATACAACATTTAAAACTTATTTATCAAAATTGTCCTAATTTTGTATGTTACCGTCCTAAATAAGTATTGATTATAATTTATAAACAATCTACTATTCGTGTCTTAAATTAAGGGATTCAGTTACATTATCTTCTTTTTTTATTTCCTCTCCTCTCCTCATTCCCTATTTCTTTAAGGTCTTCGTAATTTCGGAATCCTTTTTTTTTTGTTGGGATTAGCTGCTCACTTTGAAATGTAAAAGCAACTTTCAGTTTATTAAAAGGACTTTCAATGGGTAAGTGTAACTACAGTCAAATTGCTTATTCTATTATAGGTGAATTTTGCTAGCCAATAATTTTAAATGTTGAATTTTTTTTCCCCCAAAAAGTGTATGTAATACAGTAGAATTTGGAACGGATTTTAATAAGATCTAAAAGAGAACTTCTACTAAATCTAAACTTCATTGCATATTTATATTCAAACTAAACACATAAAATCTCTATCTCTAAGAATAATATATGGTACATCAACATACAAATAAAAAATTTATCTACAATCTTCATACATTATTTCTACTCAATTATATGCAATTACAATCATACTACTTAAATATAATTTTTATACAAATTTTAGACAATATGTCTTTTGTATATTTTGTATTTGATTTATACATAGTAAAAATAAATTTCATACAAACTAATTATATATTATACAACTTAGCTACAACTTTCATAGATTATTTCTACCCAGTTATACAACTACAATATCATACCACTTAAATATAATTTTTATACAAATTTTATACAATATATCTTTTGTATATTTTGTATCTGATTTATACATAAAAATAAATTCATACAACTAATTATATATTATACAACTTATATACAACTTTCATACATTATTTCTACCCAGTTATATACAACCATAATATCATGCAACTTAAATATAATTTTGATACAATATTGTTCAACTTCCATACAATATTTAATTATAATATACAACTTACGAAATTGTAGTATAATTGTAGAAATATTATATTTTGTTGTTTATATATGTGTGTGTGTATATATATATATATATATACACACACACATATATAAACAACAAAATATAATATTTCTACAATTATACTACAATTTCGTAAGTGTAATGTATGTCATGTCTTCTTCTTTTTTCGAGTTTCGATATGAAATTCAGTCAAAATCAAGTCTAGTCTTCACCAAAACACCCTCAATATTGAGATATAAACTCCAAACAATATTCCCAATTATTTGCAACAACACCCAATCCAAACAAATAACGATTTTTGAAAACCCAAATTCGAATTCAAAGCTTCAAAGCTTTTTAATGGCTGTCAATGGTGGAGAGTCAAACACCTTCAAGATTTATTGATTGACAATTTCAATTGAACACCAATTGTGCAACACCTTCAACTCTACATTATTGGAATTTCAATAAGCATGGAATTGATGCTCTCTTCCCCTTTGCTCTACATTACTGGAATTAGGGATTGAGAGATAGAGAGAGGGAAAGAGAGAGCGCAGGAGGGAGAGAGAATAAGGATGGGAAATAATTGATTCCTAATATAAAAGGATACTTATTTAATTCCTAAAGTGTATATAATTGGTAAATTTGTATATAGTATGTAATTAAATTGAAACTTGAGTAGGGAGGGTAATAAAGTTTTAAATAGTGTATAGGAATGTAAAAATTTCATAATAAATCCAACCAATGCATATAGCATTAAAATAGCACGGGCTAGCCAATTTTCGGATTGGTCATTCAAAAATAGCCAACGTTTGCAAAGTCATTGAAAAATACCCACTATTTTGCTGCAACACGGAAAGTTCTAGCATAATATACCGAAGATTGGAGCATTTGTGTATGAACTTCCAACATATTATGTTGTACCTTTATATTATACTGGAACTCCAGTATATTATGCTGGAGTTTCAGTATACTTATGCTGGAACTCTAGTATAGTATGCTGGAGTTTATGCTGGAACTCTAGTATAATATACTGGAGTATTTTTCGGATTTTGAACAATATTTTCTTTCAAATTTATCTTTACATGAAAAGTGACTAAATTTTGATTACTTTTGAAACTGTGGCTATTTTTGAATGACCACTTGTAAATCTGGCTATTTTTGAATTTCTCCCGATTATAGCCCGTTTAGCCCAATTTCTTTTTGGTCTCTTTTTTGGCAAAAGTATTTTTTTCCCCAAAATTAAGAGGCCGTTTGGACATAAGAAGTTTTTCCCCTTTTTTTCAAAAAAAATTTACTTTTTTTCGAAATCGGCGTTTGTTCATAAAATTTTCAACACTTGAAGATGCATTTTGGAAATTTTCGAAAATTTGAAAATTTTCAAAATGCTGTTTTTTTAAATTCACTCAAATCGCTCACAAAACTTCAAAAACAACCCAAAATTATATTCTTGTCCAAACACAACTCTAAATTTTAAATACCATTTTTAACTTGAAAACTTTTTTCACCTTTTATTTTTTTGAAATTTTACAATTCTTATGTCCAAACAGCCACTAAGTCGTTTGATCAAGATTTTAGAAAGAGAAAAAGCATTTTTCAGTAAAGCATAAACAACTTTTGAGAAGCAGAAAAAAGTAACTCCTCCCTATTAAAGAAAAATACACTTAGAAATATTTTTTCAAAGCACGGTCAAACACTAATTGCTGCTTAAAAGTATTTTTTATTTAATTAATTAGTTAATACAAATTACTTCTGATCAAAAATATTTTCTTGAAAAATATTTTTCAAATAAATTAATTTTAGAAGCTTGACCAAATAATTAAACTATTATTCGGCGTCAAAATCTTGAATTGGCTAATAGATTGAGCTAAAGTTCCTATCATTGAGAATATTGTAGTTCATTTCGTCACCATCTTGTAAAAGCTCTTCTTTTTCAAACCCTTTATTACTATATTATGAATAGGAAAATGAAGAAATCTTATTTTAATGAAGATCGACAGTTACGAAATACATAGTATATCTGCGTATGAATAATCTTACGCTCACTTTTGGTAATCATGAGGTACACGATGATCTAAAATTTATTTTAGCACTTCCTTTTGTTAGACAAAAATTTTTATTATCAGAAGTTTCTAAATATTCAAATTACAACTTCAAAATGATATTCGCCCCCCCCC